>JASIRB010000319.1:0-25000 GCA_030323885.1 Branchipolynoe longqiensis | reverse complement strand
TCTGGGCCTCATTCTCGACGCAAAACTGTCTTTCATGCCACATATAAAGTACCTGAAAACAAGATGCCTGAAAGCACTAGATATTGACTACATCACGGTTCCAGCGGCGCGGTGCATTGTGGGATGCATCAGAGCAAAACAACCCCCCCCAAAAGCACATGGCACATGCTAATACACTGGGTGCAGCTATCAAATGTGTTAGTTTCAGCTCATCTCAGCTCTTGTTTGAAACATAGAATACCAACTAAAAATATATATATAATAAATTAAGATATTAATCTTTTATCCAGCATTGCATTTACATCAATATAATCAGCACATTTTATGCCATGTGCATTTAGATTTAGAAAGATCTAGGCACTCAGACTAGTGTTAGAGCCACAGCTAGAGTACTCAATGCATTGTCAATGGCAGTGAACAATCTCCATACATAAAAAGTAAAATATTGATAAAACTACACCACCTAGAGACCAACCGCTTGGAACACATATAGAAAACATGTTTAACAAAACGATTATATTAAATTGATAAGGTTAGGGTTTTGGATTTCTATTATTTTTGAATAAAACTAACGTTTTTCACTGCGCGCATTGGCAAACTCAATGGCCGTATGCCTTTGCTTTGCTCCCAACGCCGTTTTCAGCGCATGCGCAGTCGGAACCATGATGTAGTCAATTCTGAGGGTGCTGTCCAGCTCAGAGTGGGGAGTGGACAGAGATGTTCTGATCTCTGTGTACAGAACCTTGGTTCGGTCACGAGTGGATTACGGCAGCATAGTATATATGGTTCCGCAAGGAAATCATATATTGGGCTGCTACACACGCTCCACCACCAGGGACTGCGCCTGGCCCTTGGGGCCTTCCGCACCTCACCGGTTCAGAGCCTCTACGTCGAAGCCAATGAACCATCACTTAACAACAGGAGAATCAAACTGGCCATGCAATATGTAGTCAAGATAAAAACCAATGCATTGAATCCTTCACACAATTGTCTATTCGAGCAACATGACGAATCCAGGTATGAAGCCAGGATGAATTACATCCGGCCACTGAGGCTCCAAATGAAACCTCATTTGGAGGCCTTGGGCGTGGATTTGGACGTGTTGGAGGATGCCAAAGTCCCAGAACATCCCCCGTGGTCGTTGAGGAAGCAATCGGTTATCCTCCGACTCACGGAACTTAGGAAGTCTGGGACACATCCACTCGAGTACCAAGGACTGCATGCAGAGATTCAAGGACAGTTTTCAGACCACCTCTCCATATACACTGATGGTTCGAAAGACCAAAGCCGGGTAGCTGCTGCGGCAGTCTGCCGACGGGAAAGATTTGGCGTACGCTTGCCGGATCAGAGCTCGATTTTTCACTGCGGAAGCCCGAGCACTTCTTCTCGCGTTGGAGTGTATCGAGGTATCCAACCACACTAACTATGTTATATACAGTGATTCGTTCTCTTGCCTCCTGGCTGTTGCTGGACTGAAAACGAATCACCCTATTCTAGCAATGGTCATTTATAAAATGAACCAACTGGCAACGGATGGGTATGACATCCACCTGTGCTGGGTGCCTGGCCATGCTGGCATAAAAGGAAACGAACGAGCTGATCGGGCTGCGAAGAAGGCCCTGAACTGTGATCTTGAACCGTGTCTGATTCCTCACTCTGATCTGAAACCACTAATAGCCACCCACATAAAATCCAAATGGTAACATGAGTGGGTTGAAAACATTAATAAACTTAAAGAAATTGAACCATCTGTGGGAAAACCACCACAGACTCATGCGGGAGGTCGGCGGGACCAATTAAGTGGTTCTTAGCCGCTGCCGTATTGGCCACTCAAGGTTTACACATGCTTTTCTGCTCAGGGGGGAACCTCCCTCTGAATGTATTGGGTGTCAGTCCCCGCTGACACTCAAACACATTTTACTAAGTTGCGTTGATTTTTTGGCCCTGTGCCAACAATTCTACACTGCAGAGAGTATGCATGACATTTTTACTAAACTAAAACAAGAAAACATTTTAGCCTTTTTGAGGGCAGCTGGACTGTAGCACCTCATATAGTTTACTAAATAAATTCTATCAATTATTAATAAAACTTTTCTTTTTCTATGGGAATTTCTTTCCCTTGACCACAAATATATGATTGTGAGCTTTCTAATTTAATGAGTGTCTATTGGCACATAATTGATTGTCTGCTTTTACATGTAAAAGCGATGGTTTGAACAAAAAACAAACATTTCTCGCCGTGAATGTGGCCTATGCTGCCGACACGGCGTAAAGCAACCACCAATCAATCAATCAATCATCCAGGATCCGACCCATTACAGAGGCCTACAGATCCCAAATGTCCTTGACTTAATCCTAAGCAACGAGGAAAGAATGATAACTGACATTAAGTTGCAGGCCCCAATAGGTAGTAGCCACCACACCTGCATTGTCTACAAATTTAACTGCTATGTTAGTGATCCACTTAGTCCAAAACCACGCCTACTAAACAACAAAGGAAATTATGATGACACAAAAACAGAGGCAAGAAATATCAACTGGACAGCCCCATCTGGGCACCTGGAGGAAACATGGCACTTGTTCACCAACAACATTAGAACTCTGATGGACAACCATATAAGGAAATCCAAACCAAACAGCCGGAGTCGACACAGACCACTATATATGACTGGAGCGGCGATGACTAAGGTCCGAGTCAAGAACCAGAAATTAAAGATATGGAGAGCATCACACCAGGAAAGTGACCACCTGCCATACACTAGAGCCAGAAACCAAGCCAAGTAGGCATGTCGCCAAGCTGAGCGAGACTTCGAGCGCAAAATCGCACAAGAAGCTAAGAAGAACCCCAAGGCCTTCTACCGTTATGCTCAAACAAAGCTTAAAACAAGGAGTAGGATCTCGGACAACAAATCACCTAATGGAGAATTTCTTCTCCTCAGCATTCACCAAGGAGGACACCACAACAGTACCCAACCTACCACCAAGAGTGTATGACACACCAATTACAGATATCATAGTCACGGAAGACCAGATCAAGAAGAAAATTATTAAGCTTAATCCAATGAAGTCTCCTAGACCAGATGGCATGCATCCAAGCATCATTAAGCAACTAATAGATGACATAAGTGCACTGCTGTGTGAAATCTTCAACATATCACTGAGACTAGGGAAAATTCCAAAACAATGAAAAACTGGATATGTATCCCCATACACAAGAAAGGCGACAAGCACACACCGAACAACTACAGGCCAGTGACATGACTTCAGTAATCTGCAAAATCCTGGAGCAACTAATTATAGAGACTGAGTAATGGATCACCTGAACGTCAATGACTTGATCTCTAAGTGTCAACATGGATTCATTAAAGGGCGATCTTGTGTGACTCAGCTTCTAGCTACCCTGGACAATTGGACTGGCATATTGGATAGAGGAGGCATGCTTGACACTGTGTATCTAGACTTTTCAAAATGTTTTGATTCAGTGCCCCATGAGAGACTATTATCGAAGCTCAAAACATATGGGATTAGCGGTAGGATATGGGAATGGATTGCGGACTTCCTGAGAAACAGAATCCAACTATTAAGTGTCCATCAATGGTGTTCTATCTACGATCGCGCCAGTGCTCAGTGGGTTCCCCCAAGGGAGTGTCCTTGGTCCCCTGCTGTTCATTATCTTTGTGAACGACATGCCTGAAGTAATCACATCAAACATTATTATGTTCACGGGTGATACCAAAATATTCTCGGAAGTACAGAAGGACACCGGTCATACCACCACACAACAGGATTTGGATAAACTCCAACACTGGTGCTGCACCTGGCTCCTCCGTTTCAATGTGGAGAAATGCAAGAGAATGCACCTGGGATGAGCCAACCTGCAACAATTCTACCACATGACCAACCATCTTGGCGAACACATCAACCTGGAACCGACTGTCCTGGAAAAGGACCTAGGCATTTGAGTGGATATGGAACTGACATTCAGCCGTCACTGTGGTAACCAAGTGGCTAAGGCAACCAGGACCATTGTCATGATCCGCCGACCATCATTAGATTATGGATATGTATTCCTTAATGAGCCCAACACTATCCAGACACTTATTTAGTTATATAAACAGAAACAGCTCCGGTGTTGCGGTTTCCCAGGGACACCAGTTTGCGAGGGACACATCGCTTCTGCACATGCGTCAAAATCGAACAGCATCGTCACTAACCTAATAAATTTGTTTCTAGATGGTGTAATCAGAGAGCGTTTATATACACGCTCTCTGGTGTAATTTGGGAGATATTTGACTTCTTCTGTATAGATTTGCTCACGGCCGTTAACTATGCATTTGAATGGAAGTGTCCCTGGCAAACTGGTGTCCCTCGGAATCCGCATCACCTGGGTCGCGTTCAGGGTCTGTCTCGGCGACGTCTCGGCGACGGGCCTGACGTCACGCCAGTCTGAACGGCATTTAGCTGTCAGCCGCCTCGAAAATGGCGGCCCCCATAGCAGGCACTTCCTGCTGCTGGGTGCGCAAGCGCAACCAGACGTTCCACCGACAAAAGTGGGCGTTGACAATTCTGATTTGACTGTGAAGCCGTCTGTGTCATTGATTCACGTTGAAGCCATGCCACTACATTCAGGTGTTAGTGTATTTTTGTTCCAATTCTATTTACATTTCTTTTCTGACAATGCTGGGGAGCTGGAAGAGACATTTCTACGCAAAATGCTAGAACAACTGCGTCAGAAACAGCTAGTACTAGCAGAACTCTTGGCGCTGAAGAAGAGGACGGCTTTTCTGGCGGAACGCCTCATAGAAATGCACAACATGAAGTGAGTTAAAAATATGTATAATGAAACATGCACAAGTATCATGTTCAACGTACAATCAACAATGTATATATTGCCAGTAATGTTACTGTGTATCATGTTCAACGTACAGTTGTTGTTGTTGTTTTGGGGAGTTTTCAGTGTATAGGTATATGTGTGAATACCGCCGATCGCCGCGAAGCGGTTCGGCAACGACTATTACGCTAGCTCCATACCGCTGGCGGAGCTGCTTTGCAGTAGGCGTTACCATTATATGACTACTAAGTTCAAGGTCTCTTCAAGCTCTTTCCATTGGAATATGTTCCATTGAGATAAAATGCTTTAAAAATAAATACTCACATAGCTACAGTGTATATATTTCCAGTAATTTTGTTATTGTGTATCATGTTCAACATACAATGTATATATTTCCAGTAATCTTGTTACTGTGTGTCATGTTCAATGTACAGTGTATATATTTCCAATGTCATACGTATACAATATTAACCCATACCATTGGCTAATTCGAACAATCAGCTAAATCGGACACCCTTCCCCACCCCCCACCCATAAGTACGTTTTAACGAGAAGGCACTGCGCATCTATATGAATCTTTGTCCCAAACTTTTTATCACATAATATTATTTGGTTTCTAGATTACATTGTTAATGATTAAGCCATTTTTAGGGGTGGGTTGGGGAGCAAGTCAAATAGCTATTGTTGATTCAGTGTTTAGAATGTTAGCAATACTACATGTATTTAATTTATCCCACAAAATGTATCCAAAATATGCTCATATGATTTTGTGCTAAAATGAAAATGTGAAAACTTTCATATCGACAGTGCATCTACCCAAATGTTTAAAAATAACTTTTTTACTTGAAAGAAAGTTGGTGTTGCTTGACTGGAATCAATAAATCCTGTTTGTATTTATTGTGTGTTAAAATGATGCTCTGGACGTGCGCTAAAATGATGTTATGTTGCACATCAATTTTAACGTTTTTCTCAATTTGTATAACATCACTTTCAACTCCTTAAGTGTTTCCCAGATTATATGGATCTTCAAAATCTGGGACTGGGGCCATTGTAGAGACTTTGCAAACAAATAAAAACGCCAGATAGTCTCATGAAACCAATATATTGTACTGACAGTTGTTTCACATCATCGTACATACATTTATCCACTTGTTTCCTCATCTCCTGCATCGCTAAAAAAGTATAACTGGGGGTCCTTTTGCCTAAGCACCTAATATATATGGCTCACTCCTGAAAACTGGCCAGAAGTGTCACATGGAGCGTCAAAATCTAATATTTGACTTTTTTTAAACATTTTTGGGTTGCAAATGAAAGCTGGAAATCTCCCCTTTACATCTATGTAAAATATAAATTGATGAGCTAAAAAATAAAGGTGTAGTCCATGATTAAGCCATGTCTTATGGCAGTATAACATGTGTTGCTGAGATGTAACACATGTTTAGGACACCACACAGTCTGCTTAATAAAAATATAAGCAGAATTAAATAATTTCATACTTAGAAGTATATCAATCATGGCATAATATACATAAATATGTAGTGTTTATACTGATCAAAAAGGTTATTCCCAGCCATGCTTTATTCACTGAATAATTAGTGTACAATAAGTAGTGTACAATATTTGTGTGGAATCTAGACATTCCCCCACCAATGCATTTTATCAGAATATTTTACAACTGGTTACACATGTGAAGGAAATTTGTAATGTTATTTCTTAAGACATTAAATTTAAGCATGCATACATGTTAATAGATACTTCCTTTTTGATTTGGGAAGTTTCGTTTGATATATCAATGCAATACAAGATGTTAATAAGGATTCAACCACGTCCCATATGTCATGTTACAAACGGCTGACGGTAAAATGGGTTATTTTGGTACAAGAACACTTCATAACTAAAAGGACCAAAGTTGCACACAGTGAACATGAATATGAAAAGTATAAGGAAAATAATAAGTAGGAAGTTTTTTTATTCATGTTCTAAAATCCCATCCCATGCTGACCAGCTTTCAGGAGAGTGACGCATATCCCTTATGTTCTGATGTAAAGCTGTTGTTAGGTAAAACATAGAATTATCATGCATATGGGCTGTGCTGGTGACACAACGTAAAGAAACCAGGGACATAGAATACACAATTAGCAGTAATAAATTCTGCAATAAAATTATGTTGAGAATAAGACAAAAACATTTGTTACTATATAACCCCTATGTCAATGCCTTTTTGTGTGTGGCCATATTATTATCACAGCAACAGGGGATTAACTTTGTTTGGTTCATACATTTTGTTTTAACCATATCGGTGACACTATTGCAGCAATGGACCAACCCGGATCGAGAACTATGTGCAAGACATCATTCCGATGTACACAGGCGATACTTTCAAAACCCATTTCCGGATGGGAAGAGGTACAGTTGAGGTAAATTACAACAACCAAGAATAAATCAATTTTGTTTCAACTAAGTACACTGCATGCCGTTAAGTATACTACCGTTACCATGCGGCCGCATTTAGTGTGTCTGTGGCACAGTAAAATAAGGAAATGCAGGTATGCTACCTTGTTTATTTGCTCTTCTCCAGAACCACACCTAGTCCCTGTAGCATCATGCTATTTTAATCGCAGTCTCAAACCTGGTGGGTGATTTCAAATGTGTGGAGGGTACAACAATTAGTGACTGCAAGACTCATAAAAGGTGAACGTATGCTATTGACTATGTCTAATATAGGCATTCTTATGTAACTTTTACACTCGCAGTTCCAAGCGTCATTTCCGATTGAACTAACATGACCTATATTCTACCCAGGAGCGCCCCACTGATACTCACTAGTGTTACTATAATACAAATGACAAACAGGAGTGAACTTATAATCTTTTTGGGATAGCGTCGGTCACACAACCCTATATCGTTACGCATAGTTCGCCTCCAACAGAGAAGTGCCCAGCTCGAGTTGCTCTGGTGTCCATCCCGACCCCCCCGACCCCCCAAATTAATTTACCAGTGAAATAAAACCTAGTCACCACAAATGTAGGGGTGCACTTACCTACACAGGCTAAGCAAAATCCAATCTGAAATTCTGTTTAAAAACCCAGATGCAACCTGAAAATAACCAATTCCCAAAAGGGACACATCTCTAAGGATTTGTTTACATTGGTCACATCGGAACAGTGACACCTTTCCACAACATAGAGCCTCTACCATAGGGACAATAATTGGATTGTGGCTACCAAACGCGGTTTTGGATTCTCAGAAACCAATTTTGCGTAATTCTTCTCCAATGCACGGTCTAAATACAGTGGTGGATATGGACGCCTATAAGGGATGTTGGGAGGCCTTGTACCTATTTTATTCCTACACTAGTCTTTATCCTGTGTTATTCTAAATTCCTCACTGGTTTGTTTCGGGTTTTCCTACTTTTAATTATTACTATGCTCATTTGACAGCCTCTATACAATATTTTGGTACACTTGCTCCTATAAAAAATCCCTACTTTCTTCCCATTTTATGGGGGGATTCCCTATTTACTCAGTTCTAATTATTTAAAAAATCCCCTTTATTGTACCCACTGCCTCACTATACGTCGTGACACGGTAGACAGGTGTTTTTACGAGAATACTTTTAATAGTAAGGACTTGCTCTTTAAAAAAGAATGAGATTTAAATGTCTCATTTAATATCATGGGCAATTGTAACCTCGTAAAAGAGTCAAAATAAAGTTGTTCATTGTTATATATGGCATGCTAATAATTGTCTATTGTGTTCTTTTATTCATATAGCTGCTGTGTCAACGCCTGGCCCCGTTCTGCAAGTGGCTCACGGGAACGTTGGAGAAAAGGGTCTTCGCTACATTGTGGTTGCTGGGAAACCTGGAATCATTTAGGGGTGTGGCTGACAGGTTCAACCTCAGCAAAGGCAGCCTTCATATGATTTTTGTTTCCACCTGCCGAGCACTGCAACAACTGGGCACCGATATAATCAAAATTCCAAATGCGGAACAGCAAACGGTGTGTGCCGAGTATGTCCACGCCAAGACTGGTTTTCCCGGTGTAGTGGGTGCTTGTGATGGTACCTACGTAAATATCAAAGCTCCCTCTCAACCATTTCGGGCATGTTACATCAATAGAAAAGGAGATGCGAGCATGAATGTTATGGCTGTATGTGATCACAAACTACGATTCATTTATGTCTTTGCTGGCCATGCTGGATCTGTTCATGATGCCCGAGTTTTTTCCGAAAGCCCTTTAAAAGAGTCTTTAGAATCCGGTGTGCTTCGTCATGGCTATCACCTACTGGCTGATTCGGCTTATCGCAACGAAATGTATTGCATCGTTCCTTTTCGGGAAAATGGGCATCTCTCAAATTCGGAAAGACACTATAATTATGTTCACAGTTCTGCCAGAGTCATGATAGAAAGAGCTTTTGGTTTACTTAAAGGTAAATGGCGTCGCCTGAAACTTTTAGACATGAGTTTACTTTCGGAAATTCCCATTGTAATTAATGCAGCTTTTGTTTTACATAATTTCTGGCTTATAACAGAGGATCCAGATGACCAGGAACTGCATGAATCAAGCGCTGATTGCGGTATTAATGTATGTGGTGTTAATGTATGTGAACAAGATGGTAGTTTGAGTGCCAATCGTGGTTCTCAGGCTAAGCGTACGAGGATCTGTGAGTATCTGTCTGCATGAAAAGGTTGTACTCTGTATATGTAGTGTAATTGAATGCTTATTTTGTCTATTTTCTGGATCCCCCTTTGGATTGTTAGTTTCTTCCACAACGTGCTCCCTTTAAATATCGGTGCCTTGGTTGGTTGGTTTGTGCTCGGTCTAGGAACTGTGAGGAGTGGCCCATCTCCCATTCTTGTCTGCATGCTCAGTGAATCTCTGTATTGTTGTTCTTTTGATGTTTGTTTGTTGTTGTTTTACATCCTAGCAACATCTAAGGTCATATCAGGACGGGTACCGACTTGTGACAGTGCGCACTCATGGCGACTTTATAGTGCTGTCCCACTGGGAAACCAGGCCGCCGGCACCATGACCTGATATCCCACTCAGTCACATTATCCTGACACAGAGCACACCAGTCCTTGCCCTATCCTAATACTGCCGAGCGCATGGCTAGGAAGCAACAAGTATCAATTCTAAAGTCATTGGTTTGACTCGACCGGGACTCGAACCCACGACCCCACGATCTACCAGCACGGGAGACGGACGCTCCAACCCACTCGGCCACCCCGTCTGGTTTGTTCTTTTGATCTGTTATACATAAGTGACAACATATGAATGTGCAGCCGCTGGGCTAGGGTTTCAAGATTAGCGTCCTGTACACTCAATATTTTACCCTAAACCACTCTTCTAAGTTGTCGGTACTGGACATTTAGCTAACTGTGCTCTTGTTTTGTGGACAGCGTTAAAATTATGTCATTACAGTCAAAGATGGGCAAAAATGTGGTGTTGTATAGGAGGAGTGCGGTATTGTTTACTAATGTAGTCTCTCATTTTATTGAACCTACTTAAGTGGAGGGCCACGTGTTCGTTGACGGTCCAGATTGTTGGTGCTATATTTAATGTACTCAATTGTGGTGCCAAATTACTAGTAGTACTGTATTTGTACTTCAATCTTGTGTGCCATATTTGTGTTGGATTTGGTACCATAGACCACATACTGGGTTATATGTGGGCAGTGTTAATTTATGTTCTGGCACACCTCACCAATAGTTGTCAGTGCCACCTCTAACCAAGTCACCTGCCAGCTTGATATGTGTACTCACCACGATACCATATTATATGATTGATGTTATATTTATTACCAGTTTTATGTTTTGGTAGTTAGCAAAAGGAACATGTTGGGAATTCAATTATGTATTTTACATTGTTCCATGTTGTATGTGGACTGTTATGCTTTGGTATTATGCAAATTGATATCCTACGATACGGTACTATATGATTTACGTATGTTATATTTATTATGATCTGTTCAATGTTTGAGAATTACGAACAGTATTATGCATGTTATATAGTAAGACGAGTAATTCATAAAATATAGGTTACTTCATATGTATTGATGTCACGAAAATCAACAAATTAAAATTAATGCTTACAGTTAACAAAACGTAACAATTTAGACAACCCACATAAAATTGATTTGTTGTGTGCATTGTCCATGTTATATAATAACATAAGTAATTCATAAACATACAGTTATTTCTATGTACTGATTTGGTTGGATTGTTCAATAATATAAATAGATGAAATGGGTAAACTCCTAATATAGAGATTGTTGTATGGTATTTTCAAAATTTTAATATTGTTATAATTTGCAGAGGTTATATAAACAAAGAAATTAAACCAATTCAAAGTGAAGTTTCTTATCAAACTGCTAGCTGACAAGTTCACAGAATTAGATAACCCACACAAATAAGAACACTTTTCTACACTCTGCATGTTATATCATGAGTCATTCATAAACATAGTTTGATTCCTATCTATTGTTCTTTATTGGATTGCCAAACAAATCTGTTGAAATGGATGAACTCACAACACAGTGTCTGTCTGTTACCGGTGAGCGTTACAGGTATTCGGTTGGGTCGAACCTGGAACTTTAAGTGTATAAAAAAATAGTTTGGGTGTATTTCTTTGGGAAAAGGAAAAATATGAATAATACTGACATGTGAGCATAGTATTGATGTATAATTACAAATGAAGGATTGTGCGAACTTATACTGTTACAAATACTCTTGAAGATGTAAATAAATTATAACTTTTGTTCCCAGTTTGGTGTTTTGTTATGAATTACAATGTAAGCCAAACAATGATGCACGTATATTACAGTGTCGAATTATTAGGTACAAGCAAATAAAATAGAAATCGTAGTATTGATACTTACAAATGACAAAAGATGAACAAAGATATGGGTAGTTTCACCATATATGGGCCTAAAGTTTGACATGAGGGTCACAAATGAATGTGTATTTTGCAAACATTTCCCCAGAGTACGCCACTGTTGTCCCGATATATATAATGGTAATGTGAAGGAAAAGATAGTTTTGGTGAACCTTTTGGGGAAAAAAAACAATAAATAGACTACCCAGGTCCAATTATCCACCTAGTGTGGATGAATTAATTACAACGAATATTTTATCACATTTATTGCATGCAACAATGAAATGTATTGTGATCCCCTAATTGTAGAAATGCACTTTAAATAAATGTGCTTAGGAGTTTATTCTTCCCTATGTTTTTGTCATCATAACACAATAAAAGAGGACACCAACAATAATATGGAAGTTCAAGTTCTGGTTTGCAGAAACGTTTGTAAAACAATTTTTATTAATTGCCATGGTTGTAAAAAATATCCTTACACTAGGTACTCCAGACTGCCATTCCCCCCCCCCCCCCCCCCTTTGGAACTGAATTTGAAAATGGCACAGTTGGACAACTGTTATCATTGTGATTACAAATATATATAATGATGGAAAATAGGTGTAATTCATAACCCTGTAAACACAGGGAATGTTAGTGCAGGCAACCGATGCTGTTTACTGACAGTAACAAAAATATTAATCTATACACATAGACCTTTAACCTATATACAATTAAATACACATTTCATGTTGATAGATGTTTGTTTGTTGTTGGTTTTTCCATTATATAAATATATATATATTATTGATATACTAATAGATATCTAATACACAATACTCCATATACCCGGACCCATCTAGTGCCTTACACTAGGTACTCCACACTCCCTATTTTTTCCCTTTGAAGTCAATTTGCTAATTGTACAGTTTGAAACCTCTAATCATTCTGAGTACAACTATATATAACGATGCAAAATAGATGTATTTCTGGATTTCATATTTAAGGGTGACCCATAACTCCACCCACATTTTCCCTGTTTTTGCAAATGGTTAAATGGTAATGTTTGAGGCTGCATGCTGAATGCTAAATACATTGTAATCAGATCAGTATTCTTGTTACTTATTATTCCTAGTAACAATTGTAATCTATAATTGTTCCACACGTTACAAATAAATATGTTGTTACCACTTGTACGCCAAACATAGCAAATCAAGTGCTTTTCAATAACTCTAGGTTAACAAATATTTACAAATTTATCATATCTGGTTCTATTTAAAATATATAGTTAATGTTGCTATCAAACTGATCAGAATAGAAATATCCCTAATATGATTACATTGTGTTCAATGTATATCCACATGTGAAAACAATCCCAGACATTTCATGCCTCTAATTACCATACCCATCTGGTGAGAGTCACTGGTAAATGGTTAACAATCGACCCCGTTCTGTACACAAACAATATTTGTCGTCATAACAAATATTTAGTAAAATTATGTTTGACCATCCTTGCCAACTTTGATAAACTCCATTTTTTTAAGGTTTCCCACCAAAAGTAAGTCACATTGGATACGCAAGATTATGTGGTGATGTCTACTTTACGCTGAAAGTAGTTATTTTTTGCCTCTGATGCCAGACAACGTTCAAATAGGGGTAGTGTGGTGACAGCAAGTATATTTTGTCCAATGTCCAGTCAGCATCAGCAAGGAGTCATTTGTTTGGAATACCTACTTACACATACAACAAGAGCAAATGTATTTTTACTAAACGTGTGGTATTCACGACATAACATTATTCCCAATTTAACCATCAAGGGACAAGACGGGAAAAGGACATTTATGTCCCTAACCATTGTATTGACCATGGAATATTAGATATTAAAATGTGTTATATGCATAGGGAATGAATATTGGTTTCAAGTATGCGTTTCCCTTTAACATTTATTGGACTAACATGTAATAATTTATGCTCAACAAAGATATAATAGGCTGTATAAAATTTCACATTGTCCATGTAACAAATGTTTGCCTCTATAAGTGCTTAATTTGGGACTGAAAACGCCAATCGTTCTGGTACTATTTGACGTTATGCCTTAGTTTGTGCATATCTATCTCTGCGAATTGTAAGAATACCCATTCTATAAACAACATAACTGGTCTACTCTTTCGATAAATGTTTGGTACCATTACATAGGGAAAAATACAGTGCCACCCATTTGACAGGAAACGACCCCCAATTTACCAATAAATAAGTCACCAATAAATAGTCCTTTTTCACCCACCCTTTTTACATTTACTTGGACATATCCCGAAAGATTTGTAAGAATTCTTTTTGTATCCCGATTTTTTCTTCCTCTCTCTTTTGCACGGCCTCTAGATATTTTGTGGTGGATTCAACCATCCGGGCGTTTGACTCAACCAACTGTGACAGGAGTTGGGTGTCTTTGTCGGCCGTTTTGGCTATCTTCGTAAGCAAGTCCAGCTGCTGGGACGAACGTCGCTTTGGGGCCGGTGTGGGGGTCTGAAAAAAGGCATTTGATATTAAATCTCCAATATGGGGATAACAATACAGAATTGTAGACAGTGGGAGGTCGCACGTGTGCCACCTAGGGACACCACCCCACTAATCCCGTTAAAGAACTATTACGGTCCAACTGCTGCATAATAAATACATTTGGCGTCATGACATATTCCATATGGTTTACAAACACCCCCGCCCCCACCCTCCTCATAACAAAACGTTTCTGGCACATTAGGATTTTCTGGTGCACAACACACCCTCTATTTAGAAGTGAAGTGTGGTAAATCATAAGGTATCATATTTTTTGTGACAATAGGTTATGTCGCAAAGGCGTAACGCTATTTTGTTCCCCCTCCCGGATATTACTGAGTTAGTAAAAATGTAAGCCTCAAAATAGAGTAGTAACAAAGACAACATGTTAATTTGATAGAACATTAACAAAGAAGAGCTGAATATAATCTTATAATTAAATGGAACGGACAACAATCCACTAAAACCTGTTAATTGTCTCCAACAAAAATAAATATCCCAAAACAAGAAACCCTCTTACTGCTATGGAACAGCAAACCACCTAACAAAGTAAACGTTTTAATTTTATTGAACGTGCTTACACGTGATGACAATTCCCTTAGTGTTTGGGAAGTTTCTGACACACCTGAAGGAAACACCCAATATATGTCTTTGTGGATAGGTATATTTATTTAGAACATTCATGATAATAGACGAGATCACAGTTGCCAGTGGGGATGCGCTGAAAACAGCGTTGAAAGCACCGCAAACGTGTACGGCCATTGAGTTTGCCCAAACGCATAGCGCAAAACTGCCATTTTTATTATAAATTGATACAAATACATAACAATTTGCCACTAACATCCACCCAAGGATCCAATATAATAATAATATCATCAATATGTTTCACACACACCTCTCCATAATTAAGGATCGTTACCTAAGAAACACTAAATTTAATTCATTTTATAGGCTGATGTTTACATCACCATTCATTAGGCAGAAGTAGTTATGTTCTAAATATTGAAATGTCAAATGTGTGAACAAACACTTTTTTCAAACAATTATATAACCAATATGTGATTAACCCTACTCAGTTTCTATTTCTACATATATCGTTAACCATAGGATACAAATAAAAACAGGAATAAAATAAGTAAAATTGGCTGCAACTAGCACATTTCATAGCTGCACCCAGTGTATTAGCATGTGCCATGTGCTTCTCCCTGGTTTGTTTGGGTCCGACACACCCCACAATGCAGTGTGTGGCTGGAACGGTGATGTAGTGTATCGTGGGCCACATGGGAAAGATGTTTTGGGGGCGAGGGCCTTAGATATTACTTACCGGTTGCACTACTAGCTGTTGCTGCTGTCCTGGAGGGTGCCGTGACTGCTGTCCTGGAGGGTGCCGTGACTGCTGTCCTGGAGGGTGCCATTTCTGTTATCCTGTAGGGTCCAGTTTCGGGTCTCCTGGAGCCTGCTGCCGATGGTGCAGGGACATCTGTTAAGGAAAGAATAATGTTACGTGTTTTAGTATATACCGAATTAGTGATTGTAAATTGTATGCAAATTTCCGGTGACACCTCGCGCTTCATACAAACAAACCTGTTACCACAGACAAATCAGCCCGCCGTCACTGTAAGATCATGAACCATGGTGTACGCTGGTGACGGGACTGAGGAGGCAAGTTGTTTTGTAATGTTATAATTAGGAAAAATACTGACAAGGCTTTTAATTACCTTTTCTTTGCGAGACTCCGGTGAGGGAGCAAACCAATGAGACTGGCTCCACTGTTGGATCTCCATCCAGAAGTCGGCTCATGGTGGCAAAATGCGGCCACTTCACACCACCCTCGCCAGTCTTGCGAGTTCGGTTTAACACCTCTCTGTATCTGACAAAAACAACACTCCTTATTAGCACTAATATGTGTTACTAACATAAGCCATTTATGTTATTTTTTACTTTACACCTGCAGTCAAACATACATGTCATATTCGCGTTTGTACTTGACGCTATTATTTGCTACTCCAAATAGACTGGCATCGGTGACTCTGCCAGACTGCATGACACATGTCAAGAGTTGGGAGTGAACGGTCATGTCGTTTGCATCGCAGTGATGGGGATGTTAAAGCGTTACTAACATTGTTTAATTATGGCACAAGAGAAGACTGCTTAATCGTCATTATGACACCAAACATGGTGACATACATGTGATAGAAGTGAGGGAAAATTCAAAAGGATCACCTTAAGCCAACATTTCACCATGACCAAGACGAAAGTTTAACTCATCACATATAAAATTGAACGGCAACCTTGTTGCTATTTAATGAGGATAAAAAACAGGGAATTCATTCAAGAGAGGCGATTCAATAACGTGAGGAAGTAAGGCGCAATCAGCCCCCGAAGTTTGCTCGACGACATGTCTACTGTGACACATGGCAACCGGGCAGGCAAAAACAAAATGTACAATATTGTCAAGTGGATGATATTGGCATCACTAATTGCTACTATATATTCAACTGAGACATTAATGTTGTGCCTGTGACCAGCGAATGTGCTGTTTGCCATGTGAAGAGAATTGTAAACATTGTGAAGACATCAAACTAAATATAAACACACAATGTGTCACATTAGTATTAAATGGTCTGAATTGTACAGTGCATGCAAGTGATAGATACACACTGTTTTACCACTGTACTGAGTGTATAAAGTTTTAACTGATTTTCACAAAAGTGAATTGGAAAGAGACATTCTGAATTACCTTTTCTTCAAATCGCGCCATTTCTTCTCGCACTGTTGCCAGGTTATCCTATGGCCATGCTTAAGCATGACCATAGCAACAGTGCCCCAAGTATCACGCTTCCTATGAGTGGGTGACCGGAAGTGGTCTAACTCCGCCTCATATGTCGCCAACAACAACTCCACCATGTCATGTGTCCAACGGAATACCGCGTCTGTACAAAAATTCGCAGTAAACAATCCATTTCATTACTTTTGTCCACCACTGCATCATTCCCAACATATAAATGGTGATCTACCCATGTAATTTATATAACAATAAATATGAAAACATTATACTAGATATGCCCAGTTATTGTCACTACTAGAAACAAATATAGTGGAATATCCTTCAACAGAATGTACTCGGAGAAAAAAAAGGACACAAAGTTGAATAGAATGTGACGATTAATTGTAAAGTGATATGGTTTTTAATATGCTAACAGTTACCCCACATCGGGAGATGTTGCCATTTTGCATCTAACACACATTAAGGTGGTTGGTTCTAAAAAAAAGTGTAAGGGACTCAATAACTTGGGCTTGTCGAATATGTTTCACTACTACAAACATTTCAGGTGTTGCTTTTCGCAGTTAGCACCTACATCCTTGTTGTACATATTGCACATTACAAATGAAAACAAGAATATACTGGGACTTGCTAATATGAACAATTAAACAACATGACCTACATAAAGGGTGTTATTTATCAAAGGACACTTTTGATTTCACTGAAGACACACAACTGACACTGTTTAGTGGGTCAAATAAATATTAATAATTATTTTGCACTGTCTAATCAGTGGTCAAAATGAAAAATTGTTTATTTAGGCGCGATCCTTAATAATTGTGAAACAGTGTGCACAAACCTAAGAACAGCAAATGACCGTCACACTGTGTCTATACTGCTCATCACATTGTTTCTTTGTTACCTGTGCAGGTTTGCATTTTATAGGTGAGAATAATAACACTTTTTGTTCAAAACTACGTGTTTATTTATGTGTCAATTTCATAAGTATCCCAAAATTAGTATACCCAGTAGGGCTGCCTACAAAACTAAACCATTGGCATGACCATGCTATGTGTATTAAAAGTGTGCTGGATTTTTTACCAGTGTATAATTTCAGGCAAAAGTGGGTTAAAGCTGCATAGTCGCATAAAATATCCAATTTTCAAAACCCAACAAATTATGTAGATTTGATTGTACATATCTAAGTTACATACTGGTGCACTTATTAAGCATTTCATTGTGCATAGAAGGCAATACTGACTCAATTTAACAGAAGCTGTAACTGCAGAAGTTGATGGTGTGGGATTGTTGGCAAGGTTGCGAAAACGCATTTTCCATGTTTACATTCCAAATATTTCAGAATTTGACCATTTCAAATCAAGGTTAGTGTGAACTAATGTAAAGTACATACTAGTGATCGATCTAATATATTTATGTACAGAAAATAAAAACCATCGCACTATGCAACTGTAAACGAGAAGAGGGATTTCTACGTAAATATGATTGACAGAGGGTTTGTTTTCTTTGGGTTAGTAAAATCATATTGTAATATGCATAGCACTATCGGACAGAACAAACAAAGCTAATTTATTATGTCAGACTTCAAATAGTAATGTGAACACACCAAAATATCTAAAATGATGAAATTTAACCATCTACGCATACATCTCTAGTCCATAGGTGTGGCAGTTTGAACACCTAATAGGACATGCAATTATGTTGGGGTTTTTGTTGCGTCATTTATATGCCCTATATATATACTGTAGATTTGTTAGGAATAATTATGAGTACCGTTGTTTTCATCTTCGAGAGGTGTTGAGGGGACTTCCGGTGTTGAGGCGACTTCCGGTGTTGAGGCGACTTCCGGTGTTGAGGCGACTTCCGGTGTTAAGCCTGAAATCAAAGAACACTTATTAACATGATTTTATAGGGTACTATTTGATGGAAAAGGGTCGCCACATAATGTACAGATACATATACCTAGGTCAGTGCGCCAAGATTGGCTGCAGGACAACACAGGGTGACACTGCAAACTCAATGGCTATGAGCAATGTTCATATAGGAAATGTGAACTATCTCGAAAACCATGTAGATACAAACAGATTGGCACACATATAGACAACAAATTCAACAAAAAGATTATATGAAATTAATAAGGTTACCCTTCTGCATTTCTATTAGTTTGGAATAAAAGTGATGTTTTGCACTGCACGTACCGTCAAAGTGAATGCATTGTCAATGTCGACATGCATAAGCCATGTTTAGGAATATTGAAAGTCATCTATTGCATTTGGAAATTATAAACAATATACAGGACACTATGCATTGAAAATGGGTTTACAAGGTAAGATTATACACACGTTTTCTATACAGAACGCCGATGTCGGGACCATCGGGAATTCCGCCCATCCTCATTTCCACCAGCGTGGCCTGTCCAAGCGCTCCCTCGAAGCCGTATCTCGCTACAATTTCGTTGCCAATTTGTCTAGCAAAAAAAATGGAATCACCTGCAATAGACACGAAAAAATATATTTGTTAATGAGTTTGTGTATTCTTTGCTTAATTGTTTTGACCATTACATAGTGAAACCTACGTTGGGGCCATTTACCGTCACAACCCCGGAAACTAGCCCGCGAAGGGTAAAATACTGCAGTGATGTGCACTGCAGCAATGCTATGTCTATGCGAAGCATTAATTTTTGTAAAATAAATTGAAAAGCTTTCATTGGATCGATTAAAAATATGTTAATGCCCGATTGAAGGGCAACATCTGAAGTATTTAATGTACCCTAAGAGCAATTTACTCTGAAAGTATTAACAACAGAGATAATAGTGAAAGTTGCGATATTCTGAGTGTCACTGCCAGTGTTAGCCTTACCAGATCATGGCCTAAAAAACTATTTTCGCACAATAAATTAATGAACTTCCAATTGGGTGATAAACAAAAAGCTGAATGTGAAATTGTAGAGAAAGATGTGAACTATGTAATAGAAACAAAATAAATTTGCTTACAAAGCACCAAAAATAACAAATTACTGTGATAGTTAGGGTACTTTCACGATTATCTCTCTTTTTAATACTTTGATAGAAATTTGCTGTTAGGTTCAATCAAATACTTCAAATCTTCCTCTTCAAACCCGCATTAAGATATTTTTATTTGATCCAATGAAAGGTTTAACAATTATTTTGCCCAAATAAATCCTACGCATAGAAATAGCATTGCTGCAGCACAAATCACACCGATGTTTTACCCTTTGCGGCCCGTCCTGCTATGACCTTAGATGTTGCTAGGACGTAAAACAACAACCAACAAACCCTTTGCCGCCTAGGTTCCAGGGTTGTCACGTCACACCGACATGGAGAATAGGCTTAGCCCTCTCGCGGATTATTTAAGGTAGTATATATAGGTATGTTGGAATTTTTTTTAAATTGACCATATAGAAATCATACTCATACCATTCTAAAGAGCCAAACAAATGCTTTTAAATAACACAAAGATCATGCAAATTGGTCTAGTATTAGGAAAGTTATGATTTTTTATTTATTTAAAATTGCATGTTTTTTTGTCCTGTAATTAGACTGAAACAAAGGGAATGGGTGTGACCCTAAGCAATGCAAACTGAATGAAAAAAGTGGATAACTTCAGTGGTTTTCATGATATGTACATGGTTTTTGTAATAGATTAAAGAGAAGAAAAAGTCCCTTTTAGGGCTGCATCAAAACCTGAGTTTGTGTTACTAATTATTTAATTAACTAATTATTTAAGTAATTAATTAATTAATCTCGACGAGTAGCTAAACCACAAAATATGCCATAACTTCCTTAAATTGCATGATATTTACAAGATTTTGGTAATATATTATAAACAAGAAATGGACCATTTTAAGGCTGCATCAAAGCCTGATTTTGTATTATTAAGTAATTAACTAATTAATTGATTAATTAATCCTACTATGCCAGAACTTACTTAATTTTCATTGTCGCGATGCGGCCCGCGATGCGCGGTGCAGTGCGGCCCACGCCAGAGTCGCGCAAATCATGACACTTTCCGTTCCAAAATTAACCACTTTCAAAATATAGTACCTTGTTAATATTTGGTATAATGTGAGAAAAGACATTAATAATCTGGGCCATATATTTTTTATTTATGGCCAAAGTGATTTTGAACTGATTTGAGCATCCACAAATTCTCGATGTCGGACATCCGGGCACTTTTGGGGTTCACGGCGCGCGAAGGGTAAAACAAATGCTACTCCCATAGAAACAACATTAGAACTACCCTATCTATCACAGTGATTTCTGCTTTTTGGTGCTTTGAAAGCAAATTTCTCTTGTTTCTATTAAATAGTTCAGATCTTTCTCTATAATTTCATGTTCAGCTTTTTTTTTATCAGCCAATTGGAAGTTCTTGAATTTATTTGGCGAAAATAGTTTTTGAGGCCATGATCTGGTATGGCTAACACTGGCACTGACACTCAGAATATCCCAACTTTCACTATTATCTCTGTTTTTAATACTTTCAGAAAAAAGTGCTCTTAGGTTAAATTAAATACCTCAGATCTTCCTCTTCAATCGCGCATTGAGATATTTTTAATCGATTCGATGAAAGTTTTTTAATTTATTTTACAAAAATAAATGCTCCCCATAGACATAGCATTGCCGCAGCACACATCATGGCGTATTTTACCCTTCGTGGGCTACTTTCCGGTGTCATGGTATAAAACCCCGGCCCGATCGCAGCCCCTGCCGTGAAGACAGTTTACTAAGTATTTATTTTTGTAAAATAAATTTAAAAGCTTTCATTGGATCGATTAAAAATATCTTAATGCGCGATTGAAGAGGAAGATCTGAAGTATTTAATGTAACCTAAGAGCAATTTATGCTGAAAGTATTAAAAAATATAGATAATAGTGAAAGTTGGGATATTCTGAGTGTCAGTGCAATCTTCAAACAGAAAAAGTGAAATATCTCTAAAGCTACACCACTTAGAAACAAGCTGCTTGGTACACATATAGAAAACATATTCGACGGATAGATTATATTAAATTTATATGGTTAGGGTTGTGCATTTCTATTAATCTTTAATAGACACTGGCAGTGTGTATTCGTTCTGCAGCCAAGATGGGCCTGTTTACAAACTCTGCGCATGCGCAGAAGCCACGGCAGGGGCTGCGATCCGGCCGGGGTTTTATACCATGACACCGGGGTTGTGACGTCATGCCGACATCGAGAATAAGTGCAAATGTTTAAAATTGTGTCACGATCGAACGAATCAGCAGAAATGCAAAATTCGAAAACTATGATATTCAGAAAGTTTTCCTTTATATCTGGTGATCATGATTCCCAGATCCCCCCACCAGTTAGCCTAAGAGAAGCGATTTGGGTAGAGATGTTGAGAACCGTTCGCGCACTCCCGATCACAGCGATCGGGAACAACACGGCGGTGGCGCAGCGCGTCGATGTCAACATACCTAGTATATAGCAAGTCAAAGGGATCCAACCTGTTATTTTTAACGCTCTAAGTACCCTAACTTAATTTACCAGCCCTCACAATTCACGCTAGAGATGAACACGGATTGTACATTGCATAACATGACTGCTAGTCCGCCGACCAAATGTGACAGCTAGTTGGCGTGTCCGTGAGTTCACTTCAAGTGACACTTGTATTCGTCCCAGAATGGCCACACTCCCACAGTTGTTGACATTGTCGACACAATAAACGGTATGCATACCTTTACACTACTTCACAGCAATTCAAAACAATAAAGTCAATTAAATAACATCGTTACCGAGATACATACCACCAGTCAACTGACGCTGCTCACTTGCATCAAGAACTGTGTTAAAAAAATGCCCGCTTTCAAACATAAACCCGGCAACGGCGGCCATTTTGGAGACGGAGTGAATCGGTTTTGTCTTCAACCTGAAAAGGGAGGCGTCGCCGAGACGTCGCCGAGACGCACCCTGAACGCAAATAGAACAAAAAGCATCGCGGCGACGTCGCCGAGACGTCGCCGAGACGTACCCTGAACGCGGCCAGGGCCGCGTTCAGGGTCCGTCTCGGAGGCGCCTCGGCGACGTCTCGGCGATGCTTTTTGGCCTATTTGCGTTCAGGGTCTGTCTCGGCGACGTCTCGGAGACGCCTCCCTTTTCAGGTTGGAGACAAAACAGCGCCTCGAAAATGGCCGCCGCCTGCAGTGGTTTCATCCAATCAGAGCGCAGCATTTCGATTGCAAATGGCCACCGCCTATGGAGGCCGCCATTTTCGAGGCGGCCAACAGCTAAATCCGTTCAGACTAGCCTGACGTCACGGGCGCCTCCGAGGCGCCTCCGAGACGGACCCTGAACGCGGCCCAGGGCCGCGTTCAGGGTCCGTCTCGGAGGCGCCTCGGCGACGTCTCGGCGATGCTTTTTGGCTTATTTCCGTTCAGGGTGCGTCTCGGAGACGTCTCGGAGACGCCTCCCTTTTCAGGTTGGAGACAAACAGCGCCTCGAAAATGGCCGCCGTGTGCAGTGGTTTCATCCAATCAGAGCGCAGCATTTCGATGCAAATGGCCGCCTCCTATGGGGGCGGCCATTTTCGAGGCGACCAACTGGCTGTTGTTGTTCAGACTAGCCTGACGTCACGGGCGCCTCCGAGGCGCCTCCGAGGCGCCTCCGAGACGGAGCCTGAACGCGGCCCAGGTTGGAGACAAAAAGCGCCTCGAAAATGGCCGCCGTATGCAGTGGTTTCATCCAATCAGAGCGCAGCATTTCGATTGCAAATGGCCGCCGCCTATGGGGGCGGCCATTTTCGAGGCGACCAAAAAACAGCTATTGTTGTTCAGACTAGTCTGACGTCATGGGCGCCTCCGAGGCGCTTCCGAGACGGAGCCTGAACGCGGCCCTGATAATGTACATTGGAATGTATTCCCATCTGCTCATTCAGAGCCATATTTTTAATATGAATAAGCAATGCTTAGGACCGACCCCCCGATATAACTGCAGCAAAGTATTTTATTATTGCGCATGTATTTTCTTACTCCACTCGCGGTGTTCGATTTGAAATTCTAGTAACTCGGGTGACCCGAATACGGCTGTCGTTTCCGCGGAAGAAACTTGTTATGTTTATGCCAAATTGTTCTTTATTTCTTTTAATTTTGAATAATATCAAAGTTTTGAACTGCGCATATCGGCAAATTCTATGGCAGCGGGCATTTGTTTTTATATATTATTAACCAATCGCTGACCTGAAGGCTAGGGGACCAGGTTGGAAACTGAGCGATAATAGCTGAAAATATTCCATAGGAGTATACAAATGGCAGCGCCCATAGAGGGCTATTTCCGTTTCCGTTTGCTGGAATTTGGTGATTTCATCTTCCAGCTCTATCAGTACAGGTATTGTTTATGTGTATAAATCTACATGCGTGTTAGTCTTAAGCCTCCCCAGAGGGTGGGTCGGTATTATTTGAGCAAACTAGTAGGTAGCTACAATGTATTTTCATTCCTTCTATTTCAATTGAATAAGATGTGATCACGACAATACTGTAAAACAATAAATTTGTGTTGACTTTGTTGTGTCAGTCTGTCACAAGTCACTGGCACTGCGACGACATAATTCAATTCAATACTTTATTTCAGATTCGGCATTATGGTAGTTACATAACTACAGCAAAGTATTTTATTATTGCAAAGTATTTTATTATTGCGCGTGTATTTTTTTACTCCACTCGCGGCGTTCGATTTGAAATTCTAGCAACTCGGGTGACCCGAAACACGCGTGTGATAATCGAATACGGCCGTTGTTTCCGTGGAATAAACTATTAATATTGCATTTGTGCATCCATGTTTATGCCAAATTGTTCTTTATTTCTGGGTTTTGATTATTCTGTTATTCAACACGAGTTTACAAATGCTTAGGGAATTGAAACTTCCTACCCTTTCCTACAGAAGGAAAAGAAGTGACATAATTGAAGTATTTAAAATTATGAAGGGTTTTGATTAAATAGATATGAACA
>JASIRB010000725.1:0-28952 GCA_030323885.1 Branchipolynoe longqiensis | reverse complement strand
CCTCCCCCGCCCCGTGTCGCGCTGCTTCCTCACCTCGGCCGATGGCGCGGCGCGCCCCCTCCTCCCCCGCCCCCCCCCGTCTGTCGTGCAGCCTTCGCGCCTCACCAGACGCCCGCTGCTCGCCACCTCTCGCCCTCCCCCGGGCCGCCAGCATTCACACCTCAGCTGCTGTCGCCGCCCCCCCCTTCCCTTATAAGGCCGCCCGCAACGAGGCCCTCCCTCAGGCACTCACCCTCCTGCCACCTTCCAGTTCCCTGCTTTTTCCAGCCTTGGCTCCTCCACCTCGGAGCTCTGCCCCAGCTCAGCCTCAGCATGCCTCAAGGAAAATGACGTGGACGGAAGGGATCCCGGGCCGCCCCCCGCACCCCGGGGCCCTCTCCAGCATCCGGCCGGGACAAGTCCCCGGCCTCCGCCCCGGCATCCCCCGCGGCGCCCTCGGGCCGCACCTCGGGCTCCGAGATGTCAACAGTGCTGGAGGCACTCCAGCGCATCCAGCTCGACCATCAGCAGTCCGCCGCCGAAGCGCGCCAGGCGACGGCCGACCTCCACCACGGATCGACTCCCTGGAGACCGGGGAACCCCGCCCCGCACCGGAGATCCCCTCACCTGCCCCGAGGCGCCAGGCCGCCCGACGCCTCGGGCCCGTACCGTCACCACAGCCCGGCCCCCGCCGCCGCCTCAGGCGTCCCTGCCCGGGGCCGCGCACCCGGAGTACGAGAGGTACCGTCACCTCTCCAGTCAAGCACCGCCAGCCACGTCGCCGGCCTACCAGGAGGAGGCCATCCGCCACAGCCCCGCCTCCGCGGCCGACGCCGTCCGGGACATCTTGGCATCCGCCGAGGCGCGACACTCCGTCAGGCGCCAAGGTATCCCGGTCGATTATATATTCCCCTCCGACTTAGTGAAGCGTGGGCCCGAGAGGAAGCCGGTGAAGAGGGGGGAGGCGACGAAGGATGAATATACCCTCGCCCTCCTCACCCTCATCGACCACCCAGATTTCCCCGCCCACACCGCCCAGGGACTCCACCACCACCACCTCGCGGTCTGCCGGGATAACCTAATCTACCCGTGGGCGACCGTCCGCCGGTACTCCGAGACCGTATTCACCTCTATCGCGGACGGAACCCTCCCCCACGGGTGGCATGACCCGGTAGCCCTTAACCTCATGAGACTAGAGTGTCTCTCCATGCCCGCCCAGCCCGCCGCCACCCAGC
Organism: Branchipolynoe longqiensis; assembly: GCA_030323885.1. NCBI lineage: Eukaryota > Metazoa > Annelida > Polychaeta > Phyllodocida > Polynoidae > Branchipolynoe > Branchipolynoe longqiensis. The sequence goes on along the minus strand of JASIRB010000725.1, from coordinate 27,738 downwards.
CCCGCACCCTCGACCCTGCAAAGCCCCGACCACAGCCCCGCGCCCACACCGACACCCGGGTGGCTTACAGCAGGGACACCCACGGAGCACTGTGCTACGCTTGGAACCGGGACCCAAACTCCTGCACCCAGGCTGCCCCGGGGGAGGTCCACGGGCATGGAGCCACCAAGCAGCGCCACGCCTGCGCATACTGCGCTAACGTGCGGAAAGTGCTTACTATGCACAGCGAGGATGCGTGCCTGGCCAAGCGCGCACGTGCAGCCGCCTCCGCCTCGCCGGATTTTTAGGGAGCCGGCACCTCCAGCCCGGCCCGGAGGCCCCTAACCGGCCCACACATCCTGAAAAAGCCGCCCACCCGACCACCACCAGCCCACCTGACACCGCCATCCACAGCACTGCCCCGTTGCCCGAGGCGCGGCCTGACTGCCGCCTCGGCACTGCCGCCCCCAGTGGCAACCACCTCTCCCTCGGGCCCCAGCGCCCCCTCAGCACGGCTCCCATCGCCGCCCGGCGCCAGTCGCCCATCACCCCTGACTCAGATGCCCACCTCGACCCTGGCGACACCGCTTTCCTCTGGCTCCACCCCCCGGGTCGCAGCGGACCCAACCTAACCTCCCCCAGACCCTCCCCACTAACCCGGCCCCCCCCGACCCTCCACGACTGTTCCGCCCGCCGCCCCCCTAGCCCGCCCCCGCCGCACCTCTTCCCCCTCCCCCCGCCCTAAAACCCACCCCGCCCCACCCTCCCTCGACCGAGCCCACCGTCGACGTCATCGACCCCGACCTCCAGGCTACCCTCCCCGCCGCCCCCTCCTGCGGTCCCACCCCCTCCCAGTACCGCCCCACCATCCTCGCCTCCTGGCCCCACACCTCCGGCGAGGCGTGGGACCGCTACCCAACCTTCCTCCGCACCTATACCGCCCTCCGGGAAGCGGGCATACCTAATTTTTTGGCCGCCCGCATCCCCCTCCCCTCAGGCCTCCACATCCCGGCCTGGCGCTCCCACCTCCAGGGCTACCCCGACCAGGCAGTCCTCGACCTCCTCGAGTTCGGCTTCCCAGCCAACTACTCCGCCCCTACCCGTCCTCGCCCCTCCTTCTCCAACCACCGCGAGCCCCCCGAGTTTCTCCCCCATGTTCAGGCCTTCGTCGACACGGAGCTCGCCCTCGGCGCCCTCATCGGCCCCTTCCATGTCCCCCCCTTTTCCCCCTGGACGCAGGTCTCTCCCATGATGACCCGCCCCAAGTCCGACTCAGGGAAGAGGCGGGTCATCGTCGACCTGTCCTATCCCCGAGGGGCCAGCGTCAACTCGGGCATCCCCCGGCGCGAGTTCCTCGGGGAACCCCACACCTACACCCTCCCCTCCGTGGCCGAGGTTGGCCGCCGCCTAACCTCCCAAGGCACTGGGGCCTACCTCTGGTCGGCGGACATCTCCCGGGCCTACCGCCAGCTCCGTGCCGACCCTCTCTCCTGCCCTCTGTACGGGATCTGCCTCAACGGAGGGACTTATATCGACCTCGCCCTTCCCTTTGGATGCCGCTCCTCGGGCGTGGCCTGCGTCCGCGTCACCTCGGCGGTGGCCTGGATCCTTCGGCGCGAGGGCTTCCACGCCCTCGTCTACGTCGACGACTTTATCGGGTGCGAGGGCTCCTACCTGCAGGCCTGCAAGGCCTTTGACGCCTTCCTCGGCCTCACCGCAGCCCTCGGCCTCGACGTGGCACCCGGAAAGTGTCACCCCCCCGCTGACCGCCTCCTCTGGCTCGGGTTCGCCCTCGACAGCGAGGCCATGACCATCCGGGTGGCCCCCGAAAAGATCCAGGCCCTCGTCGACGATTGCGAGGCCCGCGTCGCCAGCCCCACCCTCGGGAAGCAGGAGCTCCAGAGCCTACTGGGTCGCCTCAACCACGTAAGCAGCTGCGTGCTCCTCGCTCGGAAGTTCATGACCCGCCTCCTCGGGGCGCTGCGCAGCTGTTTCGGGGCCCCCACCCTCACCCTCGCCGCTGACGCCCTCCGAGACCTGAGGTGGTTCGCCGCCTACGGGCGGATCACCAACGGCCTCCACCTCCTCCGGGCTCCCGAGGGCCGGCGGTGGGTGATCGAGTGTGACTCCTGCCTCACCGGGGGCGGGGCCTTCTCTCCCACCCACTATTACGCCCGAGGGTACACCGCGGACGTCCGGGCGCGCTTCCCGACGATCCACGAGCTCGAGGCGGTCAACCTCGTCGTCGGCCTCCGCGCCCTCCTTCCGGGAGACGTCGCGGGGGCGACGGTCCTGATCAACACGGACAACATGGCCTCCGCCCTCGCGCTCGAGTCGGGCCACGCCCGAGACGCTACCCTCGGGACCTGCGCCCGGGAGCTCTGGCTGATGGCGGCCACCGGCTCCTTTCAGCTCCGAATCATCCACAAGCCCGGGGCGGACCTCCTCCTCGCCGACGCCCTCAGCCGTGCCCACCTGCCCGGACCCTGGGACACGCCGGCGCGCGCCGAGGTGGCCCGTCTCGGGCTCCTGCCTGCCGATGCCACCCATGACGCTTTCCCCTTTTTTCCCGGTCTCTAGGTTTCCCCCCTGCTGAGTTAGCTGCCGTCCCTCGCTTCCGTGCCGCAGCCCTCGCCCCGGTGACCTGGAGGAACCGTCGTCGCCAGGCCGAGGAGTTCGTCACCTACGCGGTGGCCCGAGGCGCGGACCCCCTCGCGCCCACGCCGTTTGACATCCGCCGGAACTCCGACCGCCCTCTTCACCGCCGCCCTCTTCCTCCGCGGGCTCGCGCCCGCCTCCGTCAAAAACACGATCTCGGGCGCCCGCTCTTGGGTCGAGGGCACCGGCGGCCTCACCTCGGGCTTCGACGCCCGCCTTCCCAAGGACGTCTGCCGAGGAGGGGAACGGAGCTCCACGCATGTCCAACGGCAGGCGCCCCCCCTCGCCCCGCAGCACCTCGCCCTCGCCATCAACCACCTATCGCGGGCCGGCTCCGCCTCCCTGGTTCCTCGGGCCGCGCTCCTCCTCGGGTACTTCGGGATGCTGCGGCAGTCCAACCTCCTGGCCCCGAGTCCCGAGGGGTGGGGCGGCCCCCACACCCTCACCCGTGACGACGTCCGCGCCGCGCCCGGAGGGCTTCGTCTCCGGATCAAAAGTTCCAAGACCATCTCCAGCCCCTCGGGCGCGGTCGCCCTCTTCGTTCCTGCCATCCCGGGCACCGCCCTCTGTCCCGTAGCGGCCTGGCACGGAGCCGTCGCCCTCTGCCCTGCTGCCCCCGACGCCCCCCCCTTCATCATGCCCGCCGGCCGGCCCCTCGACCCGCGCTCCCTCACCGCGCTCCTACGAGGGGCCCTCTCGGCCATAGGGGTGCCGGCGCCCGAGGCGCTCACTCTCCACAGCCTCCGCCGCGGCGCCGCCCAGGCCTGCCAGCGCGCCGGGGTGCCCCTCTCCGAGATCATGGCGCAAGGTACCTGGACCTCCGCGGCGGTTCCCGCATACGTGCCCCGCCTCGTGCCCTCGGGCGCCCCTCGAGCCCTCTCCGCCGTTTTGGTGGAGGGCTCCTCGGCACCCCCTCACTCTACCGACATTTAAATCACCCGGACTTTATTCATTATCCGCATGAGCCCTCTCTTTACTCGCTCCTTGGAGCTTATCCCTGTATGACTTGTATGCTCTGTTTGTTGAGGCGTAAAAAATAAACGCCTTCTTTCCACCCCCTCTTTCTTCCTCCTCGCGCATCGGTCGTAATGCGAAGCATTACGTTTGATGCAAGGAGAGGAAGAGACCCTCCCCCCCCCGTGTCGCGCTGCTTCCTCACCTCGGCCGATGGCGCGGCGCGCCCCCTCCTCCCCCGCCCCCCCTCTGTCGCGCAGCCTTCGCGCCTCACCCAACGCCCGCTGCTCGCCACCTCTCGCCCTCCCCCGGGCCGCCAGCATTCACACCTCAGCTGCTGTCGCCGCCCTCCCCCCTTCCCTTATAAGGCCGCCCGCCGACCTCCCTCAGGCACTCACCCTCCTGCCGCCTTCCAGTTCCCTGCTTTTTCCACCACCCACCCACCCAACTCTCTCCACAGCCTTTCCCTCCAGCGGTGGAGGGCTCCTCGGCACCCCCTCACTCTACCGACATTTAAATCACCCGGACTTTATTCATTATCCGCTCCTCATGAGCTTATCTACCTTCCTATCTTACTCTGTACATATTTGCTCCCTATGAGCCCTCTCTTTACTCGCTCCTTGGAGCTTATCCCTGTATGACTTGTATGCTCTGTTTGTTGAGGCGTCAAAAATAAACGCCTTCTTTCCACCCCCGCCTCCTCTTTCTTCCTCCTCGCGCATCAAAGTAAGGCCTATACTGAAGGATAGTTCTGGGATGGGAAGGAAGTGCACCCACTTCCGGCTATATGCACACACCGGGCACCAGCTTATGTCGATGTCACACTACGACGACAAGGGGGTGACGACAGCCCGGCGACTGGGATTTTGTGAAATCCCGATGACATATGCAAATTCGGGCTAAGTTGGACGACAATCGGACGACAGCGGGACGACAGTGTCTGTGTGTGTGTGTCTGTGTGTGTGTGACTCTGTGTCTCTGTATGTGTGTCTGTGTCTCTGTGTGTGTCTGTGTGTGTGTGTGACTCTGTGTCTGTGTGTGTGTGACTCTGTGTGTGTCTCTATGTGTGTGTCTGTGTCTCTGTGTCTGTGTGTCTCTGTGTGTGTCTCTGTGTTTCTGTGTTTCAGAGTGAGTGTGAGTTTGGGTGTGAGTCTGAGTGTGGGTGTGGATGTGGCTGTGGATGTGAGTGAGAGTGTGAGTGTGATAGTGAGTGTGATATTGAGTGTGATAGTGAAGTGTGATAGTGAGTGTGATAGTGAGTGTGAGTATGAGTGTGATAGTGAGTGTGATAGTGAGTGTGAGTGTGATAGTGACACCTTAACGACACCTTAACGACAAAGACGACACCTTAACGACAAAGACAACACCGTATCGACACTGGACCGACACCGTATCGACAGCCAAGCGACATCGGCTGTCGTCGAAGTTTTTCAACATGTCCAAAAAGCCGACGACAACCCGGCGATAGTCGAGAAATAGGCGAGAAAGTGGAGGTGTCGCGGCGACACCTGCAACAGCCGAGCGACAACAGACGACACTCGACGACAGACCGGAAGTCGCTGTCGCTGGGCTGTCGTCGCCGCTTGTCGTCGTAGTGTGACTGCGACATTAAGTCCATTCTCAAGGACCAATGGGCACCAACTCGCAATAAACGTATTGGAATACATATTTCTTACCTGAAGGCCCGTGGCCAGGTCATCCACGGTGTAGAAGGACATGGTGTTGTCCACACGAATTACCCCCACCTTCACCAAGGCCGCGATCAGCACAGATTGCCTGGTGCCATGAAAACAAAACTGAGTAAACTGTTCACATGGATTACAGACAGGTAGGCTTACCTTATTGGTATTGTATAATCAGCCTTGTAATTGGTAATACCGTGCTCTTTAATTAATGCTAAGTTTTACGGGAGGCCAAGTTGATTATATTAGTCATTGTAACTAATCTTAGTGTTTCGAAATTAAATTAGATTTACATCGGCGCTTAAATGGCTCAATTAAAAAATATTTTAATATGAGAACACCGTATAGAATGTCTTCAAAACGTTGCATTAACTTTCTACCAAAAGATTAATACATGCGATGCGGTTTAAAGCAAAACTCTAAAAAAAAAAACGGGGGGGGGTGTTGCAGTTTCCGCGGTACTCCAGTTTGCGAGGTACACATACATTCAAATGCATTGTCAATGGCCGTGAGCAAATCTTCGTACAGAAAAAGTCAAATATCTCTCAAATTACACCACCTAGAAACAAATCGCTTGGCACAAATATAGAAAACATATTCAACAAATTGAATATGTTTAGGGTTCTTGATTTCTATTAATTTTGAATAAAACTAATGTTTTGCACTGCACGTACCATCAAACTCAAGGCATTGACAACGGTCGTTGTAAAAGGCGTATTGACACCGTGAGTTCTGTAATGTAACTGTCTTTATTTAGAACCGATCCTTATGACATCATACGGTATTACGGTGGGGGTGTTCGGATAACTACATGCATTACATCTTCCCCTTTTTACATTAGATATCAATTAATAAGTGCGACACAATGACGTCTTTATGTACACTATCACCTATATGATCAATGGTACCTCATTACATATGTTCCATATATAAATGCGTTCATAACTTTTCTTTTCTATCGGTTACTCTTAATGATCCTAACTACCATCGAGATCCACAGGTTACCACTCTGTTATGTTAACATTTGTCATAATGTCATATCCCCCCGCCCCCCTTTAATTCAATCCAAGTAGATGGATCCAAATATTCCATCCAATCCTGTGAACATATTATACGTACAAAACAAATGCCACACATTGTGGTAACGAAAGTGACACTTGGCAAGACTATCTAATATATAATATTACAATTTCACGGTTTTCTAATGCACTGTATATGCATGCAACTTAACGCTAATAACCCAGGTATTCAATAATTAAACGGTGACTTATTTGACATGTATCATCCTGACAAAACATCCGTATATAAACAAGTATGATGTATACGCAGCAGCTCCCAGATAGCACACAGTCGTCGGCCGCTCCGGCGGCCCGAAGGTGGAAAACGCCATCGGGCCGACTTTGTTTTGTCCAACCTCCCGCCGTCGGGGCGACGGCGGCTGCCGCCGTCGGCCTGACGGCGACAAACGCCGTCGGGCCTGTGATATAAATAGATTGGGGATACCCCACCACGTGAGAGGGAACCCCGCGTGACGTCATGACGGGAGGGAGGCCGTAAATAAACCAGTACTTAACAAGCACTCATTGAGTCGAGTCGTATGTGTAGGCATCCAACTGTTACATGGTGTCAGATACAAGGAACTCGAAATGGCGCTCACAGGACTAAAGCCGCCAGCACCCCTAAATTTGGAGGACAATCTATCCCTGAATTGGGAACAGTGGTACGATTCGTACGAATTCTACGCAGCAGCAGCCGGAATACACAACAAACCGGAGAAGGTACAGTGCGCGGTGTTTTTGCATGTAGCCGGGGCAGAGGCCCAAAAAGTATATCGAACATTGAAGGTTGACACCAACATAATAGACAGGATTCAGCCTTTGATCGCAGCTTTCCGCACGTACTGCAAAGGAAAGACAAACATAACAGTAATACGGTATAAGTTTAATTCACTACAACAAACAACACAAACGATGGATGTATACATTCGAGAGTTACAATACCGCATTGCACACTGCGAATATGGAGATCTCGCTGACTCCATGTTATGTGACCGCTTGATATGCGGTGTCAAAAATTCCAAACTACGGGACCGACTGCTACAAACAGCAAATCTAACATTAGAACAATGCATTGAGACATGCCGACTCAGCGAACACCAATCAAACCTACTGTCAGAAAATTCAACATTAGAACTAGAACATGTAGATGCCGTCAACACACGTGCGTATACACCAGCCACTGTCACATCACGTACGCCAGCGTGGGCGAGTCAACGGCCGCTGTCAAGAGCAGGGAGCACACGCATGCAATGTGGACGATGCGGATATGTACACACACCCGGACAATGCCCAGCAAAAGGGAAACAATGCTCAAAGTGTCGACTAATCGGACATTTTTCGAAAGTATGCAAAACGAAGAAACAAAACCATGCGAGTCTAAACATGTTACAGGTAGATGACCACAACACACCCCCAGCGGATGCTCAAGATGACTTCGACGATGACCACGATTTATTTGTTGGATGCATATCAAAACCAAATGAACATGATACAAACTTATGGTTTACTACCATATCGTTAGGCTCCCAGAAAGTCAAATTCAAGCTGGATACAGGCTCGCAAGCAAATATAATACCTAGAGGCGTATACAACAAGCTCAGCAACGTCGTACTAAAGCCAAGCAAGTGCACTCTGATCACGTTCTCGGGTGAACGAATTCGCCCTGAAGGGGAGGCAGAGATCGTTACAGACGGTAAACTGATGCGATACCAGGTTACAAGCAGTGGATGCCCAATACTAGGAAGTGAAGCCTGCACGAGGCTAGGGCTGATTCAACGCGTCAACATAATATCAAAGAAAAGGGAGACTACCACACGGCAACCAACCACAGTCAAGTCCGACGAGCCAAGTGCACAGCGCCTGGTAAATAAATACTCAGACATTTTCGAAGGGTTAGGCAAAATTAAAAGTGATGCTGTAATACACATAGATAATGATGTAACCCCTTGTGTAGACCCACCTAGACGCATACCACACGCAATAGAAAATCAGGTAAAAGAAGAACTAAAAAAAATGATCCGGCTAGGGGTAATCGTGGAAGAAACAGATCCCACCCCCTGGGTTAACTCTATAACTATAGTTAAGAAGCCTAACAAAATACGCATATGTTTGGACCCAACTAAGTTAAATAGAGCCATATTAAATAGCCCCTATCCTACAAGGACAATAGAGGAAGTAATCGCTAGAACCTCAGACGCAAAATTTTTCTCAGTTATCGACGCAAACAGCGGTTACTGGCAAATAGAACTAGATCTCAAAAGCAGTAAATTATGTACCTTTAACACACCATGGGGGCGGTATCGTTTCACCAGATTACCTTTCGGCATCAAAACCGCCGGAGACATTTTTGTACAAGAAATGAACAAAATTTTATACGGGCTGCCTGGAGTGAACGTCGTAACAGACGACATACTGGTATATGGGTCAACGATTGAAGAACACAATACTAGATTAGAAGCGGTGTTCAAAAGGGCCCAAGAGGTCAACTTAAAATTTAATCCAGAAAAATCTAGAATATGCAAGAAAGAGGTAAATTATGTAGGACATACACTAACCCAGTCAGGCGTCAAGCCAACCAACGAAAGAGTACAGGCAATCATCGACATGCCTGAGCCTAAAGACAAAGCAGGAATACAGAGGTTCTTAGGCATGGTCGGGTACGTAGGGAAATTCATACCAAACATGTCAGAAACAGCTAAACCACTACGTACGATACTAGAAAAAAACGTTGAATGGCACTGGCAACACGAACAGAAAGAATCTTTCGAAATGTTAAAAAAACTATTAATTACAGCACCAGTTCTGCAGTACTATGACGTAAAGAAAACCGTCACACTACAAGTAGATGCATCAAAATCCGGTCTGGGGGCAGTATTATTCCAAAATGAAGGTCCAGTAGCAATGGCATCAAAGTCCCTAGATCATGCTCAGTCAAACTACGCAGTGATCGAAAAAGAGCTTCTGGCGATATGCTACGGCTGTAAGAAATTTCATCAATATATCTTTGGTAAACAAATAACCGTACAAACAGATCACAAGCCTTTAATCGCAATAATGAACAAACCGATACACATGCTGTCTGCTAGGATGCAGAGGATGAGGCTCCGCCTACAAAATTACAACATTATATTAACGTACATTAAAGGGGTAAATATGTATTTTGCAGATGCCCTATCACGCGCCCACTCGACCACAATCCACCCAAACGACCTGTTCGACACGACTTTGGCTGTAGCGCAGCTTGACGTGGCGCCACACATGCTCCAACGCATCGCAAGTAGTACTCAGACAGATGAGGTTCTCCTAGAGGTGATTCGACACACACAAGAAGGTTGGCCAGAAATTAAAGAAAAAATACACCAATTGGCACGACCATTTTTCACATTTAGAGACACTATCACATATGCCGATGGCATACTACTCAAAGACAGTCAAGTGATTATACCATCCAAGATGCAGCAAGAAATGTTAGGTATCATACACGAATCACATCTAGGCATCATAAAGTGCAAAGAACTAGCTCGCGACAACATTTTCTGGCCCGGAATTTCAAAACAAATACAAGACACAGTAGCAAGATGCGTAATTTGCCAATCGCTACGAAATAAACTGCACGCAGAACCACTGGTATGCCACCCAACACCAGATCTGCCATTCCAAAAAGTCGGTATCGACTTATTCCAGATACAAAATAAAACCTTCCTCATCGTAGTAGATTACTACTCAAAATACCCAGAGGTATCAGAACTAGTTTCGACCACTAGCGCAGCAACAATTGTAGCACTAAAACAAATCTTCTGCCGTTTTGGCATACCCGAAACGGTCGTTTCGGACAATGGTCCACAATTCCATAGTGCAGAATACAAAAACTTTGCTAAAGAATTTGGTTTCCAAGCAGTATTTTCTAACCCATTACATGCTCAAAGTAACGGGTTGGCAGAGCGTTACGTGCAGACAGTCAAACACATAATAAAGAAGGCAGATAAAATGGGCAGGGATTACAACATCGCACTACTAAATTACAGAAATACGCCTCTTAGCCACATACACGCGTCACCTGCACAACTACTGCTTAGCAGAAGACTTAAATGCAAGTTACCGGCAACAAATAATCATTTGAAACCAAGAACACAGAAACACAAAGCAGCAGAGTTCGACCAGGTACAGCGATCACAGAAAGTGTATCACGACAAACGGGCGGGTGCACAACACATGCAATTAAAAATAAATGACAACATACAATACATGAACAATGAGGGCCAATGGAGACCAGGAAAAATAATCCAAACCAAACCAGGCCACAGAGATTACCACATAAAGAACACAAGAAACAATATATTGAGGAGAAATCGTAAATACATTTTCAAAGTACCAGATCAAATAGCGAAACCAAGTGAGGCAAAAACAAAAATAAACAATGCAGTGTGCGCTCCGGCAAGGCAATCATGTGCTCCAGCTACAGACGAGTCTCATTACATAACGCGATACGGTCGAGTGGTACGCCCAGCCGGAACGTCAAGATGGACAAACCGCTAAACAGGGGTCGGAGAAATATATATCTGTACATAACAAACAAACGATGAGCGAGCCGTAAGCCTAGCATTGAGGCACAGGTCAACATACGCGAAAACAAATGTAGAAAACTAACACATAAGACAAGTTACCGAATTCACCGGTTGTTATACACCAACGTTAAATACTAAGGGGATGTCACATGTTAACGATAAGTTGATACCGAAACATTGCGAGATGATGTTAGAAAAATAAGAAACCCCAAGGAAAATTGTCACCAGTTAAACACTTATAACGTTCATATATATATATATATAAATAAAATAAAAAAAATAAAAATAAAATAAAAAAAAAAGGGAGATGTGATATAAATAGATTGGGGATACCCCACCACGTGAGAGGGAACCCCGCGTGACGTCATGACGGGAGGGAGGCCGTAAATAAACCAGTACTTAACAAGCACTCATTGAGTCGAGTCGTATGTGTAGGCATCCAACTGTTACAAGGCCGACGTTGTTTTGTCCAACCATCCGCCGTCGACTCGACGGCGGCTGCCGCCGTCGGGGCGACGGCGGCAAACGCCGTCGGGCCGACGTTGTTTTGTCCAACCATCCACCGTCGACTCGACGGCAGCTGCCGCCGTCGACCTGACGAGCCGAGAAGACACTGTCACTGTAGTGTCAATACGTACAGCCTACAGGTGCAAAAATATTAGTTTTATTCAAAATTAATAGAAATCGAGAACCCATACCGTATAAATTTAATATAGTCTGTACGTATTGACACTATAGTGACAGTGTCTTCTCGGAAAAAAACAAGATGGCGGTTCTTCGTCAAAATTCCATACAGGGTAATTCAAATCGTATTAACACGAATAATTCCATTAATACTTCGTAATAAATTACAAAACTTTTACAAAATAATCTAAACATATTAATAAACAAACCTGGTAATGATTCCTTAAAATTCCTGGGATTTCTGGAGTTATTGGTAGAAAAATAACGCTGCTCAACGATCGCACGTGTTCCGGTGGCGATTCGAAGTAAACAAACCGTATCGGATAATTCAAAATCGTATTAACACGAATAATTCCATTAATACTTCGTAATAAATTACAAAACTTTTACAAAATAATCTAAGCATATTAATAAACAAACCTGGTAAATGATTCCTTAAAATTCCTTGTATTTCTAGAGTTACTGGTAGAAAAAGAACACTGATCAACAATCGCACGTGGTCCACGGGCGACTCGAGCCGGAATGCAAATTTAAAGAACTGCGCATGCGCGGCCCACCACCGTGGCTCACGGTGGCTCGACGGTGGACCAAATGTGGAAAATGAATGCAAACCTGCGGCGGCCCACCCACCGTCGGGCCGACGAAGGCCCGACGGTGAATCAAATGTGGAAAGGGATTGAACCCTAACGTCGGAACACCACCGGCGGCCCCACGGTGGCCCAACGGTGGCTCAAAAGTGGAAAAGGATTGATAGCCAACGTCGGGACACCACCGTCGGGGCGACGGTGGCCCGACGGTGTACCAGAGTGGAAAATGAATGCAAACCTGCGGCGGCCCACCACCGTCGGGCCGACGGAGGCCCGACGGTGGGCCCGACGGCTCAAAAGTGGAAATTTGGATTGAACCCTAACGTCGGAAACCGCCGTCGGGCCGACGAAGGCCCGACGGTGAATCAAAAGTGGAAAGGGATTGAACCCTAACGTCGGAACACCACCGGCGGCCCGACGGTGGCCCGACGGTGGCTCAAAAGTGGAAAGGGATTGATTCCCAACGTCGGAAATTCACCGGTGGCCCGACGGCGGCCCGACAGTGGAAAGTCGATCGCGACGGTGCGACCAATAGCCGACGTCGGCCCGACGGCTGTGTGCTATCTGGGAGTGGCGTGGTGTGGTCATTCTTCATATGACCCGATTTACGCGGTGGTCGGGCCGCGCCTCGTGCTGTTGTATGTATACACCATAACACGGTTTGGCGGCCATCTTGACCTAATTCCTGTTCACAGGTAAACAAAATGCACATGGCAGTATCACCAGTGTGGCAGTGAGCAATCTTCAGAGAGAAAAAGTTAAATATCTCTAAAAGTACAACACCTATAAACAAACTGATTGGAATACACATAGAAAACATGTTTACCAAAAAGATTATATTAAATTGATATGGTTAGGGTTCTGGATTTCTATTAATTTTGAATAAAACTGACGTTTTGCACTGCTGGTACCGGCATACTCAATGCATTGTCAATGGCAGTGAGCAATCTTCAGAGAGAAAACGTTAAATATCTCTAAAACTACACCACCTAGAAACAAACTAATTGGAATAAATATAGAAAACATGTTTAACAAAAGGATTATATTAAATTGATAAGGTTAGGGTTCTTGATTTCTATTAATTGTTAATAAAACTAACGGTTTGCACTGCCCGTACCGGCAAACGCAATCGCGGCAATGCATTGTCAATCTTGATACAGAAAACGTTAAATATCTCTAAAACTACACTACCTAGGAACAAACTAATTGGAATACATATAGAAAACATGTTTAACAAAAAGATTATATTAAATTGATATGGTTAGGGTTCTAGATTTCTCTTAATTTTGAATAAAACTAATGCTTTGCACTGTGCGTTCAGGCAAACTCAAGGCTATCAGTGTTTGTTTACCTATAACCGGAAGTGGCCTCGTTCTCGCGAAATTAGGACATGCCCATATATGGCCAAACCGTGTTATCGTGTATTATGTATGTTTAACATCTACCCTGGTATTGTGACTACTAACAAGGTAACGGAACAGAGTCAATACTTATATGATAAAGCTAATACATGCATTGCGTCGAAAAGAGAAACTTAACATGAATAACATATTTATATTCAATCACCAGCAATCGAGGTACTCATTTTTCGTCCACTCCCAAACGTTGTGGATGCCGAATGGCTCGACCATACCGTGTAGTGTACATCAAATTTGTGTGTGGTTTGTGATATTTTCCCTGGTCATTTGTATCGGCTAAACTTATGTTATGACCTACATTTGTTTGTGGACGTTTGTAAACAAATTTCCTATTACGTCTTAATACATTATTACGTTCATTAATTATTTTGTAATCCCTGTGATTGCTGTCACTTGTTCCTACAATTTGTCCCTTTTCCCATTCATTTCTATGATCCCTATATCGGACCTTGACCCCTATATGCAATAACGAGTGATCCTTACCCGCACGATTGTTGAAATACAACTTTTGGACCGCTTGCTTATGTTCCATTTCTGGTAATTTAGATGGTTGTACAGCCACTGTGAGTTCATGGTCTAACACCGGTATGCTAGACCTTAACTTTCGTGACATCAACAGTTGCGCTGGTGACGCACCAATGCCATCTAGTGTCGTATTTCTATAATTTAACATAGCTATTCTACATCTCTATTGTCCTTAATACATTTCTTTATCATTCTTTTCATTGTCTGGACATACCGTTCACTTTGTCCGTTGCTCTGCTCATGCATCGGACTTGTAAACAATGACTCAAAACCAAAGAGTGATGAAAATGCCCGAAATTCCTCACTCGCAAACTGTGGACCATTGTCCGATACGAAAAACCTAGGGATCCCATACCTCGAAAACGTCTGTTTCAGGGCAATAATAACTGCTCTACTCGTAGTGGTTAACAACTCTATAACTTCAGGAAATTTATAATAATAATCCACAATTACAATGTAATCTTTACCATTCACATGAAACAAATCCACTCCCACTTTATTAAATGGTATGTCCTTTATAGAATCAAGCAATTTGCCATTCTCCGGCCAACCATTCAAAGTGTTGTATCCAATTCTGTTTCCTGTCTAATCTTTTGGACAAAGTCTACACTAACGTCTATCGAATCCACTGAGATGTCCCGATCGTACAGTCTTATACTGGACGTATGTGCTCGTGACAGAGTATCTGCAAAAAACAAATCCGACCCCTTTAAGTACTTCACCTCAATATTATAATTCTGTAATCTCATTCGCATTCTTTGCATCCGTGCTGATAATTGGTGAATAGGTTTCAGCATAATGGCTACCAAAGGCTTGTGATCAGTTATGACAGTTACTTCATTTCCATAAATATAATCATGGAATTTATGACACCCAAAACAGATAGCCAATAATTCTTTTTCAATAACTGCATAACTTACTTGACTTTTATCTAATGCTTTGGAAGCCATTGCTACAGGCAAGTTACACTGAAAAAGGGTAGTACCCAACCCAAAATTAGAAGCATCTACTTGGAGTTCAATATGTTCCATTCTGTCCAAAAATCTCAAAACAGGTGCTTTGTTTAATAGATCCTTTAATTTTACGAAAGCCTTCTGATCAGAATCCCAGTGCGACGCTATATTTTTCTGTATTACTGCCCTTAATGGTTTAGTGATTTCTGCCATGTTTGGGATGAATTTATTGAGCTAACCGACCATGCCCAAAAAACGCTGCAACGCTGCTTTATCCGTCGGATTTGGCATGTCAATAATAGCATGGATTCTGTCGTTGTTAGGCTTAAGACCATCTGACGTTATCAAATGACCTATGTAATTTACACTATCCTTGCAAATTTTTGATTTCTTCGGGTTTAATTTTAGGTTCACCTTTCGTGCACGTTGCAACACGACTTCTAAGTGCATGCTATGTTCCTTTATTGTTTCCCCATGTATTAAAATGTCATCTGAAATAACATCAACACCTGGCAAATCCACTAGGATATCATTCATCTCCTGGATGAATATATCCCCAGCCGTCTTTATCCCAAATGGCAGACGGGTATACCTGAATCTGCCCCATGGTGTGTTGAAGGTACACAGTCTAGAGCTACATTCGTCTAACTGAATCTGCCAGTACCCACAATTCGCGTCTAAAACCGAAAAATATCTAGCTCCATGTATATTGGCAATTACTTCCTCAACAGTTCTAACGGGGTATGGACCTCGTAAAATGGTTTGTTTAATCTTGTAGGGTCAAGGCAAATTTGTAACTTTCCGGGCTTGCGAACAATGGTTACCAAATTTACCCACGGGGTAGGCTCGTCCTGCTTAACTATAACTCCCTTGTCTACCATACGGTTTGATGTGCGAAAAGTTGGGTGGGTGGGCGGGGGAAAATGACAGAGCCATGAACTTCCGGCCGGGGAGTACGCAGCTGCTCATGTGGTTGAGGCGGCCCAGGAGGCTTTGTAATTCTTGTTTCCCGAGGGTGGGGCGGGCGATGCGGGTCTCGCAGTCGTCGACGAGGGCCTGGATCTTGTCGGGGGCGGCCCGGATGGTCATCGCCTCGCTGTCGCGGGCGAACCCGAGCCAGGTGTGGCGGACAGCGGGGGGGTGACATTTTCCGGGCGCCACGTCGAGGCCGAGGGCAGCGGTGAGGGCGAGGAAGGCGTCGAAGTCCTGGCACGCCCTCAGGTAGGAGCCCTCGCAGCCGATGAAATCATCGACGTACACGAGGGCGTGGAAGCCCTCACGCCGAATGATCCAGGCCACCACCGAGGTGACGCGGATGCATGCCGCGCCCGAGGAGCGGCACCCGAAGGGGAGGGCGAGGTCCACGTAGGTTTTTCCGTCGAGGCAGATGCCGTAGAGGGGGCAGGAGAGCGGGTCGGGAGAGCGGGTCGGCACGGAGCTGGCGGTAGGCCCGGGATATGTCAGCCCACCAGACGTAGGCCCCAATGCCTTCGGCGATGAGGCGGCGGCCTACATCGGCGACAGAGGGGAGCGTGTAGATGTGTGGTTCTCCGAGGAACTCGCGTCGGGGGATGCCCGAGTTCACACTGGCTCCGGGGGGGTAGGAGAGGTCGACGATGACCCGCCTCTTTCCCGAGTCGGACTTGGGGCTGGTCATCATGGGCGAGACTTGCGTCCAGGGGCTGAAGGGGGGAACGGTGAAAGGGCCGATGAGGGCGCCGAGGGCCAGCTCCGTGTCGACAAACTCCTTGATATGAGGGAGATAGTCGGGGGGCTCGCGGTGGTTGGAGAAGGAAGGGCGGGGGGGGTCGAGGCGGAGTAGTTGGAGGGGAAGCCAAACTCGAGCAGGTCGAGGACGGCCGGGTCGGGGTAGTCCTGGAGGCGAATGCGCCAGGCAGGAATATGGAGGCCTGAGGGGAGGGGGATGCGGGCGGCCAAAAAATTAGGGAGGCCCGCTTCCCGAAGGGCGGTGTAGGTGCGGTTAAAGGCAGGGTACCTGGCCCACGCCTCGCCGGAGGTGTGGGGCCAGGTGGAGAGGATGGTGGGGTGGTACTGGGACGGGGTAGGGCCGCACGAGGGGGCGGCGGGGAGGGTGGCCTGGAGGTGGGGGTCGATGACGTCGACGGTGGGCTCGTCGAGGGTGAGCGCCGAGGGGGCTTGGGGGGGAGGGGGAGGAGGTGCGGCAGGGGCGGGAGAGGGGGGCAGCAAAGTCATGAGGGGTGGGGGGGGGTGCGGGGGGTGGGGGAGGGGTAGGGGAAGGGGTAGGGGAGGGGGGGGGGGATCGGGGGGGCAGGGATCGGGGGGGTAGAGGAAAGCGGTGTCGCCAGGGCTGAGGTGGACGTCGGGGTCGGGGGTATTGGTGAGCAGCTGGTGCTGGGTGCGTTGAGAGCCTTGAGGGCGGGGTGATGGTCCCCGGCTGAGGGTGGTGGTGACAGGGTCGGTGCCGAGGCGGTGGTCGGGCCGCGCCTCGGGGAAGCTGAGGGTGCTCCGGTGGGTGTCCGGCTGGGGGCCGGGGGCGGTAGCAGGGGGGCTGGCTGGCGTGCTGGTGGTATTGGCGGCTTTCATGAGTTCAGTGGGCCGGTTAAGGGCCTCCGGGCCGGCCGGGGGGTACCGGCTTACTGAAAATCCGCTGAGGTGACGGGTGTCGCGTGCTCACGTGCGCGTTTTGCCATGCACACGTCCTCACTATGCATGGTGAGGACTTTGCGCACGTTCGCGCAGTACGCGCACGTGTGGCGCTGCCTGGTGGCCCCTTGGCCGTGGACCTCGCCGGGGTAGCTTGGGTGCAGGAGGTGGGGTCCCTGTTCCATGCGTTGCAAGGTGCCCCATGGAGATCCCTGCTGTAGGGGACCCGGGTGTCGGCCTGGGCGCGAGGCTGGGGCCGGGGTCTGGCTGGGTCTGCGGGGCGTGCGGGTGTGTTGGCTGCTTGGTGGGCGGGCATGGTGAGGGATTCCACCCTCAGGAGGTTGAGGGCAACCGGGTCGTGCCACCCGTGGGGGAGCCTCCCGTCCGCTATCCAGGTGAATACCGTCTCGGAGTAACGCCGGACGGTCGGCCACGGGTAGACGAGGTTGTCCCTCAAGACGGTGAGGTGGTGGTGGTGGAGGCCCTGGATGGAGTGGGTGGGGAAGTTAGGGTGGTTGACCAAGGTGAGAAGGGCGAGGCTATACTCGTCCTTACTCGCCTCGCCCCTCTTCACGGGCTTCCTCTCGGGTCCCCTCTCCACCAGGTCTGAGGGGAAGATGTAATCGGACGGAATACCTTGTCGCCTCATGGAGTGCTGCGCCTCGGCGGAGGCCAAGATCTCGCGGACGGCGTCGGCTGCGGATGCTGGGGTGTGCTCGGTCGCCTCCTCGAAGTAGGCGGGCGGCGGGGCGGGGGCGGCTTGGGCGGCGAGGCGGCTGTACCGCTCCTATTGGGGGTGTACTGCCCCAGGCAGGGTCGCTTGAGGTGGCGGCGGGGGCCGGGCCCCGCCCGGGGCACGCGCCCGAGGTGCCGGGGCGGGCGCTGTGGTGTAGGCGGGCTGGCGCCTCGGGTGCAGGTGAGGGCGTCTCCGGCGGGCCTCGGGGTCCCCCCGACTCCAGGGCGTCCATGCGGGCGGTAGTCTGGCGCTGGAGGGTCTCGAGGCGCTGGAGGGCCTCGAGGATCGCCGTCGTGTCGGCGCCCGAGCTGCGGTCCGAGGGTGCTGAGGGGGACGCCGGGGCCGAAGAGGGTGAGGTGCCCCTCGGCGACCCCGGGGAGGGTCCCGGCGTGCCCAGGGCGGTCGCCCGGGAGCTCTTACGGCCCTTCCCTTTTCCGTGTCCTGGCATGCTTGGAGCGGCCTGAGGACATGCAGCGGTCCGAGGTGGAGTCGGCGAGGTGGAGAGCCAAGGTAGGAAAATGGCAGAGCGTCTAGGAGGCTGGAGGGCGAGGGCAAGTGACTGAGGGAGGCCGGCGGGCGGCCTTATAAGGGCGGGCAGGAGGGCGGTGGCAGGTGAGGTGTGAATGCAGCCGGGCCGGGGGAGGGCGAGGGAGAGGTGAGGAGCGGTCGTTGAGGGAGGCGTGAATGCTGCGCGACAGCCCGGGGTGGGGGAGGGTCTCTTCCTCTCCACGCATCAAACGCAATGCTCACATTACGACCAATTCAGCCCTCACATCATCTACAATTGCTAATGGCACTCTGCGTGGAGGATCAATAACGGGTGTAACAGACTTATCAATGTAAATCTTGGCATTTACTTTAATCAAGCCTAAACCGTGAAAGACATCAGAATACCTTCTTACCATTTCTTGTGCTTCACTGTTACCTTCTACAGCATCTAGTGCGTCTAGGCATGCCAACAATCCTAAACTGACACATGGCTGTTTCCCCAGGATAGCACTGCCGGCATCCGTTACTTGGAATTTCAACACAGAACCATTAACCTTTAGTGTCGTCTCCCCAGTAGGTCGGATCCTATGACCCCCATACATAATTAACTGACACTTGGATGGGGTTAAACACACACGACTGAATTTTTTGTATACATCCAAAGGCAAAATGTTAACCTCCGAACCAGTATCCAATTTGAACTGTACATCCTGGTCACCGACAACAAACGTAGCGTACCACAAATCATTGTTAGCATTATCTGTATGGCATAATGTGCCCACAAACAAATCAAAATCCCTGTCATCTTCTGCCACTTGTACACATTGCTGATCAACATCATCACAAGCAACATCAATTTCATATACAGGGGCACTCCTATGTTGTTCCTTCTGCAAACGGCAAACTTTTACGAAGTGGCCTATTTTATGGCAACCCAAACACTCCTTTCCTCTTGCCGGACAGGTTCCTTTAGGGTGACCATATCCACAATGCCCACAACGTGCACTTGAGATGGAACCGCTTTGTTGATACCGACTTGTTGATTGCCGTATCCATGGCAACGTTCTTCCCATTGGTCTCTCCCTTTTGACGTACTTTGTATTCAGGGCATCCACTTGATGTTCATCATTTTTGGTCACTTGCGCCGATTTGATTTCACTTAATTGACACAACTGAAGTGAAATATCTCTAAAACCACACCACCTACAAACAAATCGCTTTGTACACATACAGAAAACATCTTTACCAAAAACATTATATTAAATTTATAAGGTTAGTGATCATGCTGTTCGATTTTGACGCATGCGCAGAAGCGATATGGCCCTTGCAAACTGGCGTACCGCGGAAACTGCAACAGGGAAGTGAATAATTTATTAGCATGATCTCCCAATCTAATATTTTCCAATTCTACATTCAAGTCGTCACCCGGTGTCGCAGATTAAGGGGCTGTCACATTAGGGTTTTTTGCGGGAGCGTATGGCGGCGTAGGTGCGTTACGTCATATACGTCGGCATACGCCGTATACGCTACTCATACGCTACGCATACGCTACTCATACGCCGCCAGATGCCGCCAGATGCCGGCTTATGTGAAGCGTATGAGGCATACGCCGCCATACGCTTTCATAAATCCGTCCGTCCAAATTTTGTTGTGCATGCTAAAAAAAAACTCGACCTATGAGGGTGTATGGCCCATACTGTCAAAAAAGTCACAGCACGCTCCCATACGCTCCTCGTAGGTTCCACATACGCTCAAAACCACCCGAAAGGTCACCAAATGTCATCATAGGCCGGCACGCGCAGGACCTACGTAGGTTTTCAATACGCTCCCGCCATACGCCGTAATGTGACAGGGTCTTTAGATTCTCCGTGGGTTTAGATTCTACGCTCAGGGTTCACCCGAGTTGCTAGAAATTCAAATAGAACACCGCGAGTGGAGTTGACAAAAACACGTGCCGTGTGCAAAAAGCCCGACCCCCAGTAACCCACTTCTTGGCGGGGATTGGCTAGGAGCGATGACGTCACATTTGTGCGTCAAAAAGTCGCTCGGGTCACCCGAGTTGATTAATAAAATACGCTGAAATGCTGTTCGATTTTGACGCATGTGCAAAACCCAGGCGTAGAATCTAAACCCACAGAGAATTTAAACTGCGACACCGGTATACCCTTTGAGAGACAAACAAACTGTGAATAGTTCTAATCTCCAAGTACACTTTTGCTTCTTTTTTGTTCAGTTCATGTAACCGAACATGTGGGGGGCGGGGAGTGTTGCCGTCAATACTGTATAAATGACATCATGGTCATGACCTAGAGGGGTTCCCCACAGACAGGGAATCCAGGGGAACCACCGTTTAAAATGAAATTATTGGACAAAAGTCCGATGTTTTCTTGCTTGAATAGCGTGAAATCACCCCATAAAACAATACATGGCTTTATTACATCAACCAACGTTTTATATAAGAGTATTAACCGATTCGTGTTTTACAAATAGTCACTTCCCCGTCCTAGTAATGCTGAGTGCAAGTATCAAGTTTGCATCACCCTTTCAAAGAGTATGTTACTAATAGAAAGATAATCAGTTATGCCCCAGCCCCTACTAACGCCTACCATACTAGTTTAACATAGCTACCTCCCCACATATGTTTCTTTTCGCTTATCTTGTTCTTTACCTATCATTCATGTACCAATGTTTTGCTTAGTTCCCTGTAATTGTATATCTGTATATTGTTGTAGATTTGTTTACTGTGGAGAGGCAATTGTGATTAGAGCTGGAAGACCAGTGCATTAGCACTGACAACATGTTATTCAGAGGAATAAAAACACTTGAACAAAAAAAAAAAAGTTTGACTCCGCTGGAGATTGACCCATAACCTGCTCTGGAAATGGGCACTTTACCCACCAAGCCACCCTGTCTAGACTGATCAAACAACACACAACATCTTACATGTAATCACTTGTTAGACAATAAAATAGAGAGCTCATAATACACATCGTTTACAAAAAGGAAACTCTGTGTACTAAGGGTCTTACCAGAATGTCATGAAAACAACAGCTTTGATGCACATGAATTTGGCCATAGGCTTAATGGGCGCCAAATGCTCCTTTGTTGCAATATAGAATAGCACTAAGCAGTACATGGCCCACTGGAAGATAAACAAAACGGTTAGTAAAACCATAGAAATAGAACAGATGGAATGCAAACTAACAATCTCACAGGCCTAGGTTGCGCCACCCATACACCGCAAGGAGTTTGGGTAGCTTTCTTCCGGTTTGTTTCTGCATCCATTGGGTTGACCAATTCGGCTTACGATGCAAATAAGTCAAAGAACTAACTGGACATAACAAAATGTTTATTATAACAAAAGTAATCTCTACTCGAGGAGCGTATAAGATTAGTGGCTACAGTTCAACAATGGATCTCAGTGTGGCTCATCAGGATAATGGTCAGGATAGTTGTTGGTGTCAAGTCAGCCAGCTGAGGAGAGCTGTGTGTGCAGTCGACCGTATTGGCCTGAGACAAGTACTATTATAAGATGAAACGGTATGGGAGACGGGGCACCATGGGACACGGGGCACAGTGGGACAGTGGCTCCTGTGCCTAAAGCTAGAAAGGGAGCCCCTCACCCTACCCATCAAAAAGAGGCTCAAGGGTTCCCCCGTCTCTCCATCTTGGACTCTTGTGTACAACCTGGCACACCTTCACCTAGGTGAGTATTTATCATTTTTCTATACCCAAAGTAAAATTTCACTGTTGCTCTGTCTGCCTCCTCTTGTCTTAAGATTACAAAGATATAGATTTCATTAGGGTATGAAACACCCATTAGAAACTGTCAATTTAGGCATAAATGTGGCAGCAATATAATATGGGTGTCATGACCTACCTCCCACAAACTGAAGGAAGGTTGCCCGGGGCACAGTGGGACGGCTAATCTTGGGGCACAGGTGTCCCAGTGTGCCCCAGCAAATTTTACTTAAGAATTAAGTTTCAAATAGTAGATATATATATAGAATATGATGAAGATATACATATAGATATGTGAATTAAATACTGAGGGACAGGGACAGAGTGTCCCAGTGTTAGTGTGGTATGTAATGTAAGGAAAACAGCTCCCGTAGGATTTTTGGGCTAAAATAGATTTTTGTGCAGTTCTGGCTTCAATAGGGTGCAGGCTAACAGAAAATGATGGGGTCCAAATTTTGAGACCCCTCCCCCCCTTTGTGGGGGGGGGGGGGAATTTCCGTTTTGAGACCCCCCCCCCCTCCCCGCAACAGGCCATTCACCTATCTTTGGAAGTTATTGACCGATTTTCATACTTGAGGTGTCGATTTGTAGGTTTTCAGGTAAGCTGAGTTGATTTGTAGCACTTACAAAGCAACCAGAAGTGTCCTTCTTGCACTTCCGGTCAGTATATAGGGTCTCGCTCCATATCTTCACCATGTATGATCAGATTTTCACAATTTGTGAGACTTTTGGGAAGAACTCTGAGCTGATTCATTGCAAAGTTCCTCTGGGAAAGTTATTGAAGTATTTTCTGGCAAAACTGTCAAATCCGACATGGAAATTCCGAAGAATCAGTACGATATTCATCGATGTACATATATGGAGTATCCTCCCGAATAGTATTTGTACAGTCACCGCCATAGCATTTAAAGAGTGGAGTGCAGTGCAGGCCATTCTTCAAGCAGCTACACCTAATTCCCTTGCACCCTGCTTTGCAGCCACATTTGATGAGTTCAACTATAGACCGTGGGGCAGGCAAGGCAAGACATCTCACTGGAACATACACCTCTTTCTCCAATTTCCATCCATTTTCTTCAATTGGAGCAAGGGCCGGACAATCATCTGGGTATGATTTGTCCCGCATTGTGATGTAGTTTGCACGGATGATATGTGGAAGCAATGCAGCACGAGTTGGTGGAAGCATCTCGCCTTCCAAGTTCTTTGAACGGAACAACTCCCACCTGAGTGATGGTAGGGTTGTTGGACCTTT
Source organism: Branchipolynoe longqiensis (assembly GCA_030323885.1). NCBI lineage: Eukaryota > Metazoa > Annelida > Polychaeta > Phyllodocida > Polynoidae > Branchipolynoe > Branchipolynoe longqiensis. Next base: position 3,835 of record JASIRB010000725.1, on the reverse strand, counting down.
TGAACTGTAGACGCAACACATGAAGGTCTCCAATGCCATCACCTGTGTGGGAAGCTTGTCATCGTTCATCTCATCAGGAATGGAAATACATCCTAATGCCTTGAAACAGTCAATGGCATCACAGGAAGAGACCTACAATGCACACTAGGAAACCAAACACTGGAAAGTGTAAATCACTACAAATACCTAGGCCTAGAACTAGATAGCCAGCTAAACTACAATCTGAGTAACAAAAATCATACAAAAAGTAAATCACAAACCATGGTTATTTGCTAAACTAAGAAACGATATGACACAAGATATGTCAATAAAAATCTTCAAAGGCATGGTACTCCCCTACTTTGACTATGGGGATGTAATCTACATGGGTGCTAAAAAAGAGCTACTTAAAAAATTGCAGATACTACAAAATAGGGCATGAAAATCTGCCTGAAAGTAGACAAACTACACCCCACTTATGACCTACACAAAAGAACTAAAGTAAAGCTACTAGAAAACAGAAGGATAATCCACCTAAAAACATTAGCATATGGATATAGCCAAGACATTAAGCGTCTAACCCAACCACTAAGGGACACCAGAGCAAGCAAGGCACCACTACTAAGGCAGACCAGAAGTCAGACCAAAGCCCATGAAAGGAGCACACTGGAAATGGCCGCCAAGGCATGGAATGCGCAAACGGTGAAAGAAAGACAAATCCCTGACCTGAAAACGTACAAAAAATATCTGTACAAAGTAAAAACTGGGAACCCCAACTGAACTGCACCCCAAGGGGACAGGTGATATGTCACGGCCCACCAACTGGACAGCCGAGGGTAGGCTAGTATAGAATTAAGTAGAAAAGTCAGAAAACTCTTCCCAAGAAAACCGCAATACACTAACATAGAACCTTAAGAAAACAACTAACATAGTAATAAGAATAGAACAAAAATACAATGCCAAGAGGGCCCAAAAAACTAACATAGGCTACTAAACTTACCAACAGACTATCTATCTGCTACTGAAATGTAGACAATCAAATAACTTATCAGCAGCTACTGCTTGATAAGACAACACCAACACTACAACTAGCCAGCATTGAAAACAAGCCTCGGTACCCGGGCTTACATGCCATGGACAGTATAAATACAGCCTCAATAACAAAATTTAAATTTAAAAAAATGACAGGGTCATTTTCATCAAGCTTCAGGTATGCATTAACCCATGACTTCTTTGAGATTCCAATGAATTTGCCTCCCCAGTCAGCACCAGAGAAGTTCTGGAGTTCAAGGAGACCTTGACATTTGCAACGGCCAATAACCTGAACTCTCTCAAAGATCTCTATTTCATGTTTCTTCATTCCTTTGCCAGTATGAAACTTAAAGGATGTGGGAAATGTTATTTGTCTGCTGGCGAACAGATCAACTAGGAGCAGGAGTATGTCAGTGTCAGGTGGCCATATGAAGATCCATTGTGAAGCACCACAGACTGCAGATGCAAGGACTTGGTTTGGAATTAGAGTGTCAGCCTCTTCATGTGTATGAGCATACTCGAAACCACGTCCCTTGATATGAGTATCACACACAACAATCAGAACGAATGAACATTTGCTTGCAAAATAGTCCAGCAGTCCCTGGCCAAACAGGCATGTGAGTTTCCTCTTTGTTGTTGATGCTGACAGTAGGACCTTGATGGACATAGTGAGCTTCATTTCGGGATGAACTTCGTACTCAATGGATCTAGTTGATAGCTTCTGTCGGGTCTTGTTCTTCAATGACTGATCCATGTATCGATCGAACACAACTCGACCCTCATCATAACTGGCCATCATCGTTTCTATGTGCTTGTTGAATGCATCCCAAAGGTGTGAAAGCTTCAGCATCTTTGGCATCGTTGTCATAGTCTGAAGTACACCCATCACATCAATGATCTGAACTTTGACTGGGGGATCTTCCTGCACTATGCCAGGCACTGGCAGAACATCAAGGGACTCAACTGTGGCATCTTCAACTGCGTGCATCAGACTGCCTTTGTCAGCTGGGATGTACAGGGATCCATCAACAGCACAGAGAGAGCGGGGCACTGTTGACATCTCATACTCACCAATAGTCTCCTCAAGTTTTGGAACTAAACCTGGTCGGCTTCCTTGGATGATTAGAAATCTGCCCAGTAATTCACGATCCTTGTGCAATTTGATGAACTTATTTCCAATGCATACTTTCATTATGTCCATCCAATTTGAGAAGGCCTTCATCTTGTCCCAAAACGAGAGAGTTGATGTGGCGGTCAAACGTTCATGAACAAACTCTTCGAAGCGCTTCTGACCCTTCTCTGCATAGTCTAGAATATCATGCTTTGCCTCCTCCTGGCCGTACCGATCCCTCAGCGCTTGAAGGTCGCCCTCGTCCTCGTGGAGCACAAATAGGTGAATCGGTTCATGGTCGTTTACTAAGGAGTGTCGTTCCAAGGCCACAACTCCCCCTTTAGTAACCTGTACAAATGCGAAGTCACAGGAAAGGATGGGAAAAAGTACACCTCGGCCGAGCAATACTACTGCTCAATAATGGCCAAATATCACGATAAACATGACATAATGAGAATGATCGAAAACACGGACAACCCGTACACAATAAAAGCAATGGCCAAAAAAATATGGAGATCACCAGAATGGTGCAAAACAAATGAAAAAGTGCTGGAGGATATCGTCCACGCAAAATTCACACAAAACATAGAGCTAAAAGAAAAGCTAATAAATGCCCCTGGAAATGCATTCAGGGAATGCACAAAGTGCCCATACTGGGGCTCAGGAAGGTACCTGGACAGCGCCAGTGAAGGAGAAACGATAAAACCAGGTTACAAAAATAAAATGGGGGACATCCTCCAAAAAGTCAAGGAAACCCTGACAAATGCCAACAAATAAAAAGGAAAAATATAAATAAGGAATAAACAAAACTATACAAATGTTCAGATCGGGGAGAACTGGGAAAGGAACCAGGGCTCCAAACCATGAATATCACAAATTTACTATCTCACTAACACGCTTTACTAAAAATATGCCATCCTCCACACAAAACAGGTAATAAGTGCAGTGACTTACACAACTACCCACCAGAGGGAGATGCGTGTGCTGCATGCACCAGCACCCCCCCCCCCCACACACACACAAACTCAATCTAACTAAAACTAAAAAGTAAAATTCGCGAAATCAAGCAACCACTCACCGAAAAGCACAAATATATATGGTAGAAGAAATTGAATGCAAGCTGGGGAGGGGCACACACTTTGCCCACCTAAACTGCCAGAGTGCATCCAACAAAATCGACACAATAAAAATACACCTAAAAAGAGAAAATCTCGACATACTGGCACTGTCAGAAACATGGTTCACTGACAACCACAAAAACAACACCCTCAACATAGATGGATATAGGCTTGTACGCAATGATAGGCAGCAAAATAACACACTAAACCAAACAAAAAAGGGTGGAGGTGTTGCCCTTTACTGCAAAGACACCAAAATTCTAGATCCTGAAGCACTAATAACAGCTAACTTATCAAATGAACACATAGAACTACTATGGTGCCTAATAAAAAATGAAAAGCAAGCAAATATAGCCATAGCAAGCCTCTACAGACCTCCATCAGGGGAAATTGAACTCTTCATTGAAGCCCTAGAGAAGAGCATAAACACCATAAAAAAACTGACAAAGGCAGAAATCTTCATACTAGGAGACTTTAATGTAAATTACAACAGCAATGATAAAAACAAACTAATGCTGCAAACCACAATCAAAATCTTAGGCCTACAACAGCTCATCACTGAAAAAACAAGGCTAAGTAAAAATAGCACCACAAT
>JASIRB010004137.1:0-17360 GCA_030323885.1 Branchipolynoe longqiensis | reverse complement strand
AAGAGTGTCGAAAAATGCCAGCTAAAGAACCATTAATAAGCCATGTTATGAACGATATACCATATAATAAAATCGGAGTTGATTTGTTTCATGTTGGAGATAAGGATTACATGATAATTGTTGATTATTACTCTAAGTTCCCAGAAGTTATTGAATTATCAGAAACGACTAGTGGAGCTGTTATTATGGCCCTAAAACAAACATTTAGTAGGTACAGCATTCCAAGGTATGTAGTGTCAGAAAACGGGCCCCAATTTGCGAGCAGGGAATTTCGTGACTTTGCTGTACATTATGGATTTGAATCAATATTTACTAATCCCATGCACGTGCAAAGCAATGGGCAGAGTGAACGTGCCGTCCAAACGTTCAAACACATGATAAAAAAATGTAATAAAGATGGGAGTGATATTAGCATAGCCATGCTTAACTATCGAAACACAACATTCAAAGGGATGGGGGCGTCCCCAGCTCAAATGCTGATGTCGAGACGTTTAAGGTCTCGTATCCCAGTATTAGATGACAATCTCAAAGCTATGATAGAACCGTCGAAATCCAAACAATTGACACGTAGACAAATCACCCAAAAGATGTATTTTGACAAACGTGCAGGTCGAGAACAGTCATTGTTACAAGTAGGGGACAAAGTAAGATACAGGAATTATAATAATGAGTGGGAAGTAGGTCATGTCGTAGACACAGATGAAATGCGGAAAAGGGATTATAGGATACGTAATAACAAGGGAAGCATATTAAGAAGAAATAGGCGATTTCTTTTCAAATGTCCGCAAGCACAGGTAAAAGAACAAACAAATACAGAGAGGCATATAACACCCACAATACACTCACCTTACACTACGCGATATGGTAGGGTCAGCATGCCTCCAAAACGTTTTGAGATGAATGCCACGTAATATAGAGTACACTAGGTTAAACAATGATTTGTCACGCCAATACAACTGTAAGAAGTGACATGTACGCGTGCAAGAAGAGTATGACGTGACGCTTCGTCCAGTAGGTCAAATGAAGAAGGTGAACAATATTGTTAAATTAAGAATAGGCGGTTGTTAGTGGCGCTCGTGCATGTTCGTTCATCTGGACGAACGTATAGTCAAACACAAAACATCGGTCACAATAAGTTTATGTGTTGATATGTATTCATTAAATAAGACTTTGTACAGACATAGTTGCACCTCCCCACAACAGATAAGTAATTCATACTATGAAACCATTGAAACGGATGGGCGAGATGAACGTCATTGTTAGAGAACGTCGTATTACATAGCATGTAAGGATATAACAAATAAGTCAGTTGGTAAATACAGGTACATATAAGAAAGCGTTCACCGATCACTATAAAGTCATGGCAAGGTTTCACACCATGGTTATATCATATAATCACAATGAACCATTACCTGATTAATCATTACTTGTTGTTAAGAGGGGAAGATGTAAGATATGTAAGTATCCGAACGCCCCCCCACCCCCACAACACGGCGTGACGTCATGACTGTCGAACCAATAAAGTCAGTTACATTACAGAATCCATTGTGTCGATACATCTTTACAGTACCCGTCCTGATATGACCTTAGATGTTGCTAGGACGTATAACAACAACAAAACTAGGCAGCAGGACTGCGATCACGTTTCAAACTGCCACCTCTACACAACCGGGCGCAGTAGCCTAATCGGTAGAGCGCGGGCCTCGCGTGCGGAAGGTCAGGAGGTTGGTTCCTGGTCCATTCAAAACAATGACTTACAAAATTGATACTGGCCGCTTCCTAACCTGGCTCATGGCAATAATAGGATAGGACAAGGACTGGTTAGCTCAGTGTCAGGATAATGCACCAGAGTGGGATATCGGGTCATGGTGCCGGCGGCCTGATTTCCCAATGGGGCAACACTATTAAGTTTGCCATGAGTGCACACTGACACAATTCAGTACCCTTCCTGATATGACCTTAGATGTTGCCAGGATGTAAAACTCCAACAGCCAACCAACCAAGCCACTTGTACATTCTGCCACAGGCCCTCCTGGGAAAAGTTCTGGACACGGTGCTTTCCAACAAGCTGAATTAACTGCCTAGAGGCGTAGACAGCTACATTGTCACACTGTAAGCATGTGTGAACAATTTCTTGCAGCATTATATTTTGTCTACACTAAAGGGCGCATTCCATATACGCGTAATGCGTAATGCGAATGCGAATGCGACAAAAAATCGAAACGCCTTGAAACCTATGAGCTACATTCCATACACGCGTAATGCGTAATGCGAATGCGAATGCGTCAGAAATTCATTATCCCGATCGGTCCCTGTAGCGATCGGTACGTAATGCGTTATGCGTCAAGCTGGATGTGAATAGAAACCTGAGTCTGATGTCTCCATTAGTTTAACACCAGGAGAGGCGACTGAGCATTACGGAACAGCCTCACAGAGGGGTGCTAATTGGAAACACATGGTGAGCTGGGCACCAGGGAGACATAGGGTTAGGGGAAAGCTAAAAATGCTACCATATGCACAGAAATATGAATACTTATCTATAATTTGGTTATAATAAAGGTAGGAACCCCCATGTGACATACAAAAAGTTACATAGATATACATGCAATATTTGGTCACATACAGAGCAGTATGGAGAATAATTGTTTATTTTTATTTTTTAAATATAGCCAGTCGTGCGCCACATAACGCATTACGCATTACGCGTATATGGAATGCTGGCATTCGCATAACGCATAACGCGTAACGCATAACGCATTACGCATTACGCATTACGCGTATATGGAATGCGCCCTTTAGTCTTTTATAATGTGCACTTTTTTATTCTTTACGTACAATTGATCAATTTCCTGTACGCACCTGCAAACAATTTTGTGTTAAACCGGTTTTTAAAACTTTCTGGCTATGCCCTTCCTACCTGAATGGGATTGACTTTTAAACCTTTAATCCCAAACAGTCAACATCTACCCAGACTGAACCCAAACCTGCTGAAGTCTGACTGTACTCTTGCATACTTCAGTTAATCATTATTTAATTATTCTTCCAATGATCTTCGTATATTTCATTCAATAATTGTTTCAATGTCATTCCAAGCTAATAATATTTGGTCACAGATTATCAAGAAAGTGTTTCATAGGTAGGTAGGGTGGTGGTTATAGTTGAGGTAATATCCTAATTAGATTTAGTTTTTAAATCAGACGGGATGGCCGAATGAGTTAGAGCATCCGTCTCTCGTGTTGGTAGATCATGGGATCATGCGTTTGAATCCTGGTCGAGTCAAATCAATGGCTTAAAAATTTATACTTGTCGCTTCCTAGCCAGGCGCTCGGCATTATTGGGATGGGGCGAGGACCAGGGAAATGAGGAAACCCAGTCATCTTTGACTGAAATTTCCCCTGCTTAGACAACTAATGTACCCCAAAAAATAACAAAAAGAAATCACTTTTTTTTTTTTTGTGACAAGTTTTTTATTCTGCCCATAACGTATAAGCTCCCGTGAGGGTGCTTGTTTTCAACGCTGGACAGCTGTGATACTGGGTTGGTCTGGTCCCGCACTCAGGAGTCTTTATCTGATCTTTCTCGGGCCAACCTTTGCGGTTTTGGGTGTTAGTAGTTTCTATATTAGTTTTTTTTTAATTTTCAAGTTTTTTCCTAACCTGTATATGATAGCTTAGCCTACTATGTACATCTACGCAGATGACATACAGGCCTGTGGGAGAGGATCCCATCCCATTGTGGTTATTGTTACATCTCCTTCACCCATGCCCTGTCCTTAGATAGTACACCAGTGTGCCAGAACACCCCTGGACCCTTCAGGACTGCGACTAGGTGGGATGGCTGTGTTGTATGGTTAGCCATTTTGTATTTCAGGGTGATTCGGATGCATGACCATGGCCTGCCTGGTTCTGCTTTGGTGCTGCTACTACCCAGAGTAGATGTGAATGGAAACCATGCCTAAATCCGAGTAAACACTGCTTCAGTAGGAATGAACTATAAACAAGCTGTAGAGATGCTGGTTCCAGCATATGCTGTGCTTATCTGTACTGGCAGAGTTGAGGAATTGTGAGAGAATGAAAAAACCCAAAGATGGTGGCCACAGGACGTTCTCGATTAGACTTTTAAAGTCGATTAATTTACACAATTTCATCAACTTTTCATTCAATCCCAAGTAGCGAGCCATAATAGATAACAATATAGATTGCAAAATCATGGGGTTATTTCCATAACGCTGCTTTCTGATGCTTTTTTCTCACAGGTTGCTTAGCAGCTCTGTCACAGAGACAGTGCTGCGGAAGTAACTTCTAATATTCTAATCTCATGACTAATCTTCCCACGGTTTGGTATTGTAGTAATCTGCACTGACCTCTCAGGCAAGTAACCACATAGACCAGTAGGCGTGGGTAGTGTGGTGATATCAGGGAGTCTAGGTGGTGTAATGGTTAGCACACTGGCCCGGGATGCCAGAGCTGCACTGATCTTCCAGCCTTGAGTGGTGACAATTATTTATGCAATTCTTGTTGATGTTGACATTAACGTATATATGTATTGACGTATATATAAACCTACTCATGGTAGTATAATTATATTGCCTGCTGAGGGCAGTACATATACTGCTTGATCACATCACTCGTGTGCTGAAATAATTACACTGGCTCCCTGTGGAGAAGAGAATTGATTTCAAGGTGCTGCTTGTTGTATATCATGCCTTGCATGATCAGGCTCCAGAATATATGAGAGATATGCTCCAGGAGAGAACAAATGTTCGAACACTGCGCTCCACAGTCTCCAGCCAGTTAGCAGTTCCTCGGAGCAGACTCAAAGGCTTTGGGGATCGTGCTTTTAGTATTGCTGCCCTGAAACTGTTGAATGCTCTCCCAGGATATATCATAGATTGTAAATCTGTTGGTGCTTTTAAAAAAGGTCTTAAGACACATTTGTTTAAATCTGCTTTCAACTAGGTGAAATTTATTTTCCTGTATATTTGTTTGTTATGTAAAGTGCCGGAGAACGGCTTGCTGGATCGGGCGCTATATAAATGTTTTATTATTATTATTATTATTATTACATATATGCTGCCTGCTCAGGGCAGTATATGTACTGCCCTGAGGAGGCAGTATACTGCCCTGAGCATTTCGGTTAAGGACATTCACCACTGGTAAGAAGAAGCATTTAAAGAATGTTTTGAATCGTTCTTTTAATGATGTGTTAAAGGTGTGGGGAATGTCCCAGCAGAGGCAACAACTTGTTTATATCCCAACAAAAGCCCTGCAGCACATGATCTTTAAAGATGTTTGTTTGCTGTTCTTTTTTTGTTTTAAATTTTTTGTTTTTTATTGAGGCTGTATTTATACTGTCCATAGCATGTAAGCCCAGGTAACCAGGCTTGTTTTCAATGCTGGCCAGCTGTAGTGTTGGTGTTGTCTTCCCAAGCAGTAGCAGCTGATAAGTTATTTGATTGTCTGCATTTCAGTAGCATTTCAGTACGTTTAGTAGCCTATGTTAGTTTTTTTTTGGGCCCTCTTGGCATTGAATTTTTGTTCTATTCTTATTACTATGTTAGTTGTTTTCTTAAGGTTCTATGTTAGTGTTTTGGGGTTTTCTTGGGAAGAGTTTTCTGCTTTTTTCTACTTAATTCTATACTAGCCTATTTTATTTACATGTCCATAGGCCTGTATGTAATAGGTGGTTGAGTTATGTTTGTTTGAATTTGATTTGATTTATATTGTTGTTGAATATGTTATCTGGCTTTTATATTTCCGGTTATCCCGCCCTGGGCTGTCCAGTTGGTGGGCCGTGACATATCACCTGCCCCCTTGTGCTGCAATTCAGTTGGGGTTCCCAGTTTTTATTTTGCACAGATATTTTTTGTACATTTTTACGTCGTAGCAACATCTAACTTCATATCAGGACGGGCGATGTTTAAAGATGCATAGTCCAATAAAAGTATCACTTTGTGTGTGTGGGTGTGTGTAAATGTGTATACCTGAGCGTGTGTGGGGGTGCATGTGCGTTTGTGTGCGTGGGTGTATGTGTGTGGATGTATGTGTGTGGGTGTGTGGGTCTATGTGTGTGAGCATGTATGCTTGTGAGTGTATGTGGGTGTGTATATGTGTGTGGATGTATGTGTGTGGGGGTGTGGGTCTATGTGTGTGAGCATGTATGCTTATGAGTGTATGTGGGTGTGCGTATATGTGTGTGGATGTATGTGTGGATGTGTGCATGTGTGTGGATGTATATGTGTGGGGGTGTGGGTCTATGTGTGTGAGCATGTATGCTTGTGAGTGTATGTGGGTGTGTATATGTGTGTGGATGTATGTGTGTGGGGGTGTGGGTCTATGTGTGTGAGCATGTATGCTTGTGAGTGTATGTGGGTGTGCGTATATGTGTGTGGATGTATGTGTGGATGTGTGTATGTGTGTGGATGTATGTGTGGATGTGTGCATGTGTGTGGATGTATGTGTGTGGGGGTGTGGGTCTATGTGTGTGAGCATGCATAGCTGTGAGTGTATGTGGGTGTGTATATGTGTGTGAATGTATGTGTGGATGTCTGTATGTGTGTGGATGTATGTGTGTGGGGGTGGGGGTCCATGTGTGTGAGCATGCATGGCTGTGAGTGTATGTGGGTGTGTATATGTATGTGGATGTATGTGGGTGTGTGCATGTGTGTGGATGTATGTGTGTGGGGGTGTGGGTCTATGTGTGTGAGCATGCATGGCTGTGAGTGTATGTGGGTGTGCATATGTGTGTGTGGGTGAATGCGTAGATGTGTGTGTGGATGTATGTGTGGATGTGTGTGTATGTGTGGGTGCATGTGTATATGTGTGGGATGTGAGGGTGTATGTGTGTGGTTGTATGTGTGTATATGTGTGTGTGGGTGCATGTGTATATGTGTGTGGATGTGAGGGTGTATGTGTGTGGTTGTATGTGTGTATGTGTGGGTGTGTGTGGGTGCATGTGTATATGTGTGGGATGTGAGGGTGTATGTGTGTGGTTGTATGTGTGTATGTGTGGGTGTGTGTGGGTGCATGTGTATATGTGTGGGATGTGAGGGTGTATGTGTGTGGTTGTATGTGTGTATGTGTGGGTGTGTGTGGGTGCATGTGTATATGTGTGGGATGTGAGGGTGTATGTGTGTGGTTGTATGTGTGTATATGTGTGTGTGTGCATGTGTATATGTGTGTGGATGTGAGGGTGGATGTGTGGATGTATATGTGTGAGTGCATATGTATGCTTGTGGATGTATGCTTAGATGTCTGTATGGGTGTGTGTGGCTATGTGTGGTAGGTCATGTGTGTATGTGAGTGGGTGTGTGTGGATCATTTTATTCCAATATCATTTTATTCCAATATCATTTTATTCCAATATAATTTTATTCCAATATAATTTTATTCCAATATAATTTTATTCCAATATAATTTTATTCCAATATCATTTTTTTCCAATATAATTTTATTCCAATATCATTTTATTCCGATATCATTTTATTCCAATATCATTGTATTCCAATATCATGTTATTCCAATATCATTTTATTCCAATAACATTTTATTCCAATATCATTTTATTCCAATATCATTTTATTCCAATATCATTTTATTCCAATATCATTTTATTCCAATATCATTTTATTCCAATATCATTTTATTCCAATACCATTTTATTCCAATACCATTTTATTAACCATTTACATATCATTTTATTCCAATATCATTTTATTCCAATATCATTTTATTCCAATATCATTTTATTCCAATATCATTTTATTCCAATATCATTTTATTCCAATATCATTTTATTCCAATATCATTTTATTCCAATATCATTTTATTCCAATATCATTTTATTCCAATATCATTTTATTCCAATATCATTTTATTCCAATATCATTTTATTCCAATATCATTTTATTCCAATATCATTTTATTCCAATATCATTTTATTCCAATATCATTTTATTCCAATATCATTTTATTCCAATATCATTTTATTCCAATATCATTTTATTCCAATATCATTTTATTCCAATATCATTTTATTCCAATACCATTTTATTCCAATACCATTTTATTCCAATATCATTTTATTCCAATATCATTTTATTCCAATATCATTTTATTCCAATATCATTTTATTCCAATAACATTTTATTCCAATACCATTTTATTCCAATATCATTTTATTCCAATATCATTTTATTCCAATACCTTTTATTCCAATACCATTTTCCATTTTATTCCAATATCATTTTATTCCAATATCATTTTATTCAATTCATTTTATTCCAATATCATTTTATTCCAATATCATTTTATTCCAATAACATTTTATTCCAATATCATTTTATTCCAATATCATTTTATTCCAATACCATTTTATTCCAATACCATTTTATTCCAATATCATTTTATCCCAATATCATTTTATCCCAATATCATTTTATTCCAATATCATTTTATCCCAATATCATTTTATCCCAATATCATTTTATTCCAATATCATTTTATTCCAATATCATTTTATTCCAATATCATTTTATTCCAATATCATTTTATTCCAAGCAGCCTGGCGTTTGGCATTACTAGGATAGGGCAAGGGGCAGTGCAATGAGGAAGACCAATTGTCCCCGATTGAAAATTTCCCTATCATTAACAATCAACTAATGTATAACAAAAATCTTAAAAAAAATATCAACATTTTATTAAGCGATAAAAGTCCGCCGTTGCTGACAAGCCCCCGTTCCCCATGTTTGGACGACCCCTAAATTACCCACTTGGTGCACGTTGCAGACATGACGGGGAGCGGGACGTAGCTCAGGCGGTAGAGTGTCCATCTGTGAAGCTGTCGGTGATCCGATCGATCCTTCTCACTGGACCCAGTTGCAGTTGGGGCTATTTTCCGTTCCAACCAGTGGTCCATAACTGGTTCATCAAAGGCTGTTGTATGTGTTGTCCTGTCTGTGGGAAAGTGCATGTAAAAGACCCCTTGCTGCGTATCGGGTAGAGTAGCCTGCATGGCGGCAGCGGGTTTTCTCCAAAGAAATATGTCAGAATGACCATATATGTTTGACGTCCAATAGCCGATGATAAACATCAATGTTCTCTAGAGGCGTCGTTAAATAAAACAAGCTTTGCGTTACTTTGCAGATATGACGGGCCTGTTTGTGCGGTTCCGGACGCTGCGCGAACTCTTCGAGCCTGCGGACATTGAACCCTGGGATTACACGGAGGAGCCTCACTCTCAGCGCAGGAAGGCCATTCTCAGGAAGCACCCGGAGATCAAACAGCTGATGGGCTACAACACCGCCATTGTCTGGATCGTCACCACAGAGGTGCTCATACAGGTGAGGCCTGTAATGTATTTTTTAGATTTTTTTTTTGGTCCATTAGTTGTTTAAGCAGGGGAAATTTCAGTCATAGACGACTGGTCTTCCTCATTCCACTGCTGGTCGATAGAAAGCCCGAGTGTACACTTTTACCCACCCAAGGGATTTTTAACCTCCCACACCACATAGAAATGGTATGAGAGCAACCGGCCTTTGATGACGCTGTAAGTTATACACAGCAGTGGAAATCCAAATTGGCAGAGCTGGGGGCACGGGGAATCGAACCGCCAACCCTCAGATTAGGAGTGTGACCTAGAAAAAAGTCAGACACTCTACCCCTCTCCGCCACAGAGAACGCCACAATGTATGTAATCAATAAATCAATAGGATACAGCTATAATAGGTATTGGACCTATTAGCAACTCTTAAATAATAGAAATCGAGACAGTTCTTCAAATGTGGTGGATTGTTACGGCTCCAAGATGTATTTAATGCTTGACCAGTATGCATCCAGTTCATCGACTCTGCTGCTAAGACACTCTCCGGCAAGTCATTCAATAGGTCAATCACCCTAAGTTGTGTCATAATCATATGTTCAGTCTGCACTTATGTTAATTACCCTGTGGCTTTACGCCAAGTGGACCAATTGTTCCCAATTGGGCCCTGCACCCAAGTGCCTCTCGCCTTGGTGTAATCTACTCTAGTCTTTTAAATCATTTCACTAAAGCAGACTGGCTGTGAACATGAGGGTCCTGTAAAAGCTTTTCGCAATTATTTCGAAATTGCAGCCCCTCCCCCCCCCCCCTCTGCTCGCCTAAGGGTGGGCCTGGGTGAGGCATCAAAAAGGACGGCATCCCTTCTGGCCATGTGCTGGTTGTCACGTGACCTGGACTGGTTCCCGCTGATGCTGTTAGGACAGCAAACCCCAGTAACTAACTAACACCACCTCTCTGTTTCAGCTGGCCATGTGCTGGTTGTCACGTCACCTGGGCTGGTTCCCGCAGGTGCTGCTAGGACATCAAACCCCAGTAACTAACTAACAACACCTCCCTGTTTGAGTTGGCCATATGCTGGTTGTCACGTGACCTCGGTAGTTCCTTCTGGTGCTGCTAGGACATCAAACCCCAGTAATTAACACCACCTCCCTGTTTCAGCTGGCCATGTGCTGGTTGTCACGTGACGTGGGATGGTTCCCGCTGGTGCTGCTAGGACATCAAACCCCAGTAATTAACACCACCTCCCTGTTTCAGCTGGTCATGTGCTGGTTTTCACATGACCTGGGCTGGTTCCCCCTGATGCTGCTAGGACAGCAAACCCCAGTAACTAATTAACACCACCTCCCTGTTTCAGCTGGTCATGTGCTGGTTTTCACGTGACCTGGGCTGGTTCCCGCTGGTGCTGCTAGGACAGCAAACCCCAGTAATTAACACCACCTCCCTGTTTCAGCTGGTCATGTGCTGGTTTTCACGTGACCTGGGCTGGTTCCCGCTGGTGCTGCTAGGACATCAAACCCCAGTAATTAACACCACCTCCCTGTTTCAGCTGGTCATGTGCTGGTTTTCACGTGACCTGGGCTGGTTCCCGCTGGTGCTGCTAGGACAACAAACCCCAGTAATTAACACCACCTCCCTGTTTCAGCTGGTCATGTGCTAGTTGTCACGTGACCTGGGCTGGTTCCCGCTGGTGCTGCTAAGGCATCAAACCCCAGTAACTAACACCATCTCCCTGTTTCAGCTGGCCATGTGCTGGTTGTCACGTGACCTGGGCTGGTTCCCGCTGGTGCTGCTAGGACAGCAAACCCCAGTAACTAACTAACACCACGTCACTGTTTCAGCTGGTCATGTGCTGGTTGTCACGTGACCTGGGCTGGTTCCCGCTGGTGCTGCTAGGACAGCAAACCCCAGTAACTAACTAACACCACGTCACTGTTTCAGCTGGTCATGTGCTGGTTGTCACGTGACCTGGGCTGGTTCCCGCTGGTGCTGCTCTCCTACGCCGTCGGTGGGACGCTGAACCACTCTCTGGGATCGGCCATCCACGAGATCGGACACAACCTGGCGTACGGCCACTGCCGGCCACTCTACAACAGGGCACTCGGTAAGCAGACGGGATGGCCAAATGAGTTAGAGCGTCCGTCTCCCGTGTGGTAGATCGTGGGTTCGAATCCTGGTCGAGTCAAACCAATGACTTAAAAATTGAAACTTGTCGCTTCTTAGCCAGGCACTCAGCATTATTAGGACAGGGCAAGGAGCAGTGGAATGAGGAAGACCAATCGCCTGCGACTGAAATTTCCCCTGCTTAAACAACTAATGTACAAAAAAAAAAAGAAGGGCCCCGCGTCACGCTCCACCGGGGCGTAATCGATTAACACAACCCGGTGTTGCAGTTTCCGCAGTACCCCAGTTTGCGAGGTACACATCGCTTCTGCGCATGCGTCAAAATCAAACAGCATCGACACTCACCTTATAAATTTAATATAATGTTTTTGGTAAAGATGTTTCTATATGTGTACCAAACGATTTGTTTCTAGGTGGTGTTGTTTTAGAGATATTTCACTTTTTCTGTATTTTCTGTATGAAGATTGCTCACGACCATTGCCAATTCACCCTATTCACGCGCGACCTAATTAGGCATCAGAACCAGGCTGAGTAAGCGTCGGTATTGGAAATGGCCATAAGACACTCCTGTGTGCCGATGTGTATGAACTACTACAGAAATTAAAGTAGTAAAATTTGAAGATATTCACTTTTGAAGCTATCATATTCATGTTTGCTTACCTTTATTCTATTTATTGGTCAATTTTCATGAAGATTGAGTGATGATCAGATGCATTTCAGTAGGCAATGTCAACAAAGTCACTCACCTTGGCTGCCAATCTTTTCTTAAATTCAAAATTGCATAACTTTCTTAATATAGATATATTTAAAAAATATATTTTAACCCTTTTAAAGCTTTTATTAATTTGTAATTACTAAGACTAGTTGTTTAACTGTGTTGCACAGATAACTACGCTGACAGTGCTGCATTACATGATACCACCATAACTATGCAGACTTGAAGTTGACAGTCACATTGTAGTTAAAGAATGGAAAAATCACCATGCAAGGTCACCCAATCTTCATGAAGATCCGGACAGAGGAAGCCCGAGGCAGATGTGGGAGTAAAGAAGAGGGGTTTATTCAGCAAACAGGTAGACAAACAGTGTGATCAAGGGTAATAGAAATAAGGACAGCAAATGTTGTTGGGCAGGTCAGTCGACCTCGTCCACGTCCGCAGAGGGGCCCGGATGGGCCTGGGAGGAGGTAGGCCCGGGAGCCGACCCCCACGCAGTGGCTGCAAAAGAGGGTGTGTGGGCGTGGTAAATCCATTGAGTGAGGATGGGGCCCGAATGCAGGTCAGAGGTAATGGCGGGAAGGAGGAGGGGGAAGGTCTGGTAGGGGGCGCCTCGGGCTTCCCGCAGGATCAACCACAATTCGGAATTATGAGCCGATCCGGACAGAGGAAGCCCGAGGCGGATGTGGGAGTAAAGAAGAGGGGTTTATTCAGCAAACAGGTAGACAAACAGTGTGACTCAAGGGTAATAGAAATAAGGACAGCACATGTTGTTGGGCAGGTCAGTCGACCTCGTCCACGTCCGCAGAGGGGCCCGGATGGGCCTGGGAGGAGGTAGGCCCGGGAGCCGACCCAAAACACAAGGCCAAGGCTCTCGGGGCGGCCGACGTCACCTGGCGGGGGACGTACGTGTGCACTGCGTCGGACTCCCAGGTGCCCTGGGCCATAATGGCGGAGAGGTCCACGCCCCTCGACGCGCACGCCTGGGCGGCGCCTCGGCGGAGGCGGTGCAGGGTGAACTCCTCGGCTCGGGGCACGAGGGCCGCGCCCAGGGCGGCGCGGAGGAGGGGGGTGACGTCCCGAGGCGTGAGGGGGACGCCGGCGCGGACGAGGAAAGCCGGGGCGGCCCCGGACGCAGGCAGCAGGTCGACCGCGCGCCGCCATGCGCGGACCGGACAGAGCGGGGATCCGGCGAGGGCAGGCACGAAGATCGAGACGGCCTGCGCCGGGGACCGGATGGTCTTGGATGAGGTGACCCGGAGGCGGAGGCCCCCGGGAACCGGCTGGACGTCATCCCTGCGCAGTGTGTGAGGCCCCCCCCACGGGGCATTGGGAGGGGGAGAGGATGTTCGATTGCCTCAAGAAACTGAAGTATGCGATGATGATGGCCGCCCAAGGAGCAACCCCGAGGTGCCCCTGGGCGCGCATATGTCTGTAGAGGATGGGAAGCATCTCGGGGGTGATGGCGGGGGCGCGTCGGGTCGGAGCCGCGAAGAGCCGCTGGGCGCCCCGCTTCACCTGTGAGGGAAGGGGGGCGTCAAAGGGGGCGACGTCGCCCCCCGCCTCCCGGCCCCAAGCCCGCGCCCCCGAGAGGGCGTTGGCGACGGAGGCCGGCGAGGGCAAGAGGCGGTGCAGGTGGGCGATGAACTGCCCGACGTCGTAGGGGGTGGGAGCCAGATGGTCGACTCCCCGCTAGACGGCGAACTGCAGATACCGCCTGGCGTGCCGATCCCGGTTGCGCCAGGTCCCGGGGGCGAGGGCCGCCCGGCGGAGCGCCATCAGGTGATCGTGGGCGCACGCGCCGTAGTCTGCAAAGATTCAAAGGTTATGCGTGAACAGGTCGGGGGAGTGACGGACCCGGACCCTACGGATCCCCCTCCCACGGCATTCCCTCTCTACCAGGTCGAGGGCCTCCTGGGAGTAGTGCGCGCGGCTGAGAGCGTCCGCGAGGACCAGCTCGACCCCGGGCTTGTGGTATATGGCGAGGTCGAAGGAGCCGAGCGCCGCGAGTAGCCAGAGCTCGCGGGCGCACGCTCCGAGGGTCGGGTCGACGGCGCGGCCCGATTCGAGGGCGCTCGCGGAGGCGGCGTTGTCCATATTGACGACGATCCGGTATCCCCCCGGGGCGCCGGGGCCGAGGGCGCGGACCGCCATGACGAGGTTCACGGCCTCGAGTTGGTGGATGGAGGGGTAGGCCGCGATCATCTCTTGGTCGTAGGCCTCGGAGAAGCAGGCATCCGCCGAGAATGCGCCTCCGCCGGTGAGGCAGGAGTCGCACTCGATGGTCCAAGTGGGGCAGACGGGGGGCGAGGAGATGGACGCCGTTCCCCGCCGCCGCTAAGTCCCGGTACCAGCGGACGTCTTTCTTGAGCTCTGGGTCGATCTCCGCGGCGCCGGCGGCGGGGGCGGCGCGGAGGCCCCAGAGGATGCGGCCCATGAATTTCCGAGCCGCGACTACGCAGGTGCTGATATGCGCGAGGCGGCCCACGAGTCTCTGGAGGGCCTTCCTGGTGAGGGTGGGTCGAACGAGCCAGCGCTCGCATACCTCGATGACGTCCCTCATCTTCTGGTCGGGGATGCGGAGGACCATGGCCTCCGAGTCGAAGTCGATGCCCAGCCAGGTTAGTCGGACAGTCGGGGGGCAACACTTGTCGGGGGCGAGCTCGAGGCCCAGGGAGGCGCAGACCTCCCTGAGGGCGTCGAAGGCCTGCATCGCGCCGAGGTAGGTGGCCTCGCAGCCGACGAAGTCGTCGACGTAGACCGCCGCGAAGAAGCCGCGTAGGCCCACGATCCATGCGACCGCGGCGGTGACCCTGACGCAGCCCGCACCGGAGGTCCTGCAGCCAAAGGGCAGGGCTATGTCCAGGTAGGCGCGCCCGTCGACCGTTATGCCGAAGAGGGGGGTGGAGAGCGGGTCGGCCCGGAGCTGGCGGTAGGCGCGGGAGACGTCGGCCGACCAGCAGAAGGCGCCCCGGCCCTCCTCGACGATGCGGCGGCCGAGATCGGCCGCCGACGGCAATCTGTAGGCGTGTGGGCGCCCGAGGTACTCCCGCCTCGGGATGCCGGAGTTTACGCTTCGACCGGGAGGGAAGGATAAATCGACGATCACCCGGCGCTTCCCAGGGGTGGACTTGGGCCGCGTCATTATCGGGCTGCACTGCGCCCAAGGAGTGAAGGGGGGAACCGCGAACGGCCCGAGGAGGGCGCCTCGCCGGAGCTCCTCCGCCGCGTAGTCGGTGACGTGACTGGCGAATCCGGGGTCCTCGCGGTGGTTGCTGTAGGTCGGGGTCGGCGGGCCAGGGGCGGTGTAGTTCGCCGGGAAGCCGAACTCAAGGTGGTCGGCGAGAAGGTGGTCGTCGTAAGCCCGGAGCATCCGGCGCCAGTTGGGGATGTTTAAGTCTGAGGGGACCGGGACTGGGGCGGCCAAATAGTTCGGAAGTCCCGAGGCGCGGGCGGCGGCGTAGGCCGCCACGTAGGCGGGGTAGGCGGCCCAGCCCTCGCCCGATAGCACAGGCCAGAATGATTCGAGGGTGGCCCTGTACTCGACGGAGGAGGGGCCGCAGTCGGGGGCCGCCGGGAGGGAGTGCTGGATTGCAATGTTTATCACCTCCTCGACGGGCTCGCTCGTGCCCGCGCCGGCGACGGGGGCGCCACAGGTCACGTCACAGATGTCACAAGCCTCGGCGGGGTCGGGGGCCGCCGGGGTGGAGCAGCTTCCGGGTTGGAACTCCGCGAAGCCGCTGGGTGACGGCAGGTGGGTGGCGTGGCGGGGGGTTCCGGGACGGGGCGGGCTCGCGGTGGCGTGGCCGGCAGTCGCCGAACCGTTGTTTCCGTGGTTAGTGCGAGGCATTTCCCCACGGTGGCGCCAGCGGGCCGGCGTGACGTCACCGACAGGGGGGGTTCCCCGCGGCGGCTGGTCGTGCTCGGGGCTGCCGGTGGTGTGCGGGGAATCCTCCAGGTGGCGGCACGGTCGCGCCGCCGGCGTGACGTCACGGGGGAACCCCTCCCCCGCCAATCCCGTGTTGTTGTGTGTGGCGGTACTCGTGACGTCACGAGGGGAATCTCCGCCAGGCGGCGGGGCGAGCGGGCCGAAGCCACCCGAAGCCAGAAGGGGTCGGGGGCCCGGCCGCGGTGTAGTTGGCCGGGAACCCGAACTCCAGGTGGTCGGCGAGGAGGGGGTCGTCGTGGCCCCGGAGCATGCGACGCCAGTTAGGAATGTTTAAGTCCGAGGGGACCGGGACTCGGGCGGCCAAATAATTCGGAAGTCCCGAGGCGCGGGCGGCGGCGTAAGCCGCCGCGTAGACGGGGTAGGCGGCCCAGCCCTCGCCCGAGAGCACAGGCCAGAAGGAGTCGAGGGTGGCCCTGTACTCGACAGGGGAGGGGCCACAGTCGGGGGTCGCCGGGAGGGAGTGCTGGATGGCAGTGTCTATCACCTCCTCGACTGGCTCGCTGATGCTCGCGCCGGAGGCGAGGGCGCCGCGGGTCACGTCGCAGATCACACAAGCCTCGGCGGGGTCGGGAGCCGCCGGGGTGGAGCAGCTTCCGGGGCGGAACTCCGCGAAGCTGTCGTGTGACGGCCGGTGTGTGGCGTGGCGAGGGCTTCCGGGACGGTGTTGGTTCGGGGTGGCGTGGCCGGCAGTGTCTGATCGGGTGTTTACCTTGGTAGTGTGGGGTGTTCCCTCAAGGTGGCGCCACCGAGCCGGCGTGACGTCATCAGCAGGGGGCCGGGGTGACGTCACGGGGGAATCTCCCCTCCGCCAATCATGTGTCATTATGCGGAGCGGTGTGCGTGACGTCATGATGGAAATCCCCGCATGGCGGCGGGGCGGTCGGGTTGAAGCCACCCGGGGCTGGGGCATTGTTATTGTTTATCATGGTAGGCCGGGGGCGGTGTGGGCGTCGGCGTCGAGTCGATAGTCGGGGCGGGGCTATGTGCGCCCGCCGGTCGACTAAAAATCCCGGTGAGATGTTTTTCCGGGGCGCTCCCGGGGTTTCTTTGAATAGCAACTCGTCTCGGGGTGGCCGGTAACTATCCGGCGCACATTCGCGCAGTAGCCGCAGACGTGAGCGAGCTTCTGGGAGCCTGCCCCGTGCGAGGCGCCTTTCGCGGCTTTGGTACATGAAGCCGGGTCTTTGTTCCATGCCTGGCAGGGCGCACCCAGCTCCGCCCTATCGTAGTGTTCGCGGCTGTCGGCGCCGGACTTGT